>JAQIWH010000259.1:0-59268 GCA_034695005.1 Cryptops parisi | reverse complement strand
CAGTATAATATATTATGCATAACATAGTATGTATGTTGTATAAAAATTGCTTAGCAGGCTACTGCACTCTACTTCATTAAACCACCCTATGCTGAACAGAACCTTTTTATTTCGTTCAGGTAATTTGTTGGCAAATAAAAAACAAACCAATCAATTTGATTAAGTAAATACGACGGACACATTAAAAGCAAAAAAATAAAATAAAATAGAGAACATCCGCGACTGGCATTGTATGGTAAACGAAGCTAATGTTTGATTCGGTTTTTGTAGAGCCATACATAACATTTGCACAGCGGAAACTGTTGGTAAAATTTAGGTATAATGTCACGTTGTGTTAGGCTATTAACTAACTAAGGGAATGGGGCAAGTCTTCAAATGGTGTGGCCCTTCCCACATCCCGCCTGCTTACAATTTTTGATATCGTGTGGTTTCCGGTTACCGATTTTAATAAGGTGTGATGTACAGTAGAGTTTATAAAAGGTGTATCATTAAATACAATCATAGGCACTGTTTATCTCTGAAACGTTTCAAAGAATTAAAAAGTAGGCATAAGAAGATGCTTGATAATGTGGACTACCAGTCATTGGTTGTGTTGATGATGCTATCAACAAAATCATGAGGTTGCTGACTAGATCACACACTCTTTTTTTTTTTAAACTAATACTAGTAGTTTGGTTTGCATTTATTTATTTATTGGATTGATTAATAAATTATGGTGGTCATAGTTACCAACCAAAAATAGTTTTTCATTCTAGACAATCTCGAAATGAGTTTGTTTTGGTGCCATTTCAAGATTTGCTAATACAGTACATGGCATTCGTTTCGTTTCGTTTTCTTTCTTCATCAGATGGAATTGAAATCTGAAATGGTGTTTCGGATGTTGTCAGCTACTGCAATGATCAAGTTATAAAAAGAACAACAGTTTCTGGAAATTGGATTCTGGAAACAAATCGCTAACCAATTTGGCATGTTATTTCCTGGATGTAATTCATTTTCCGAGTCCAAGTAAGAAACACTGTTTTCAACTATTCTTTATTGATTCGAAACAATGCATTGTTTCGAATCAATAAAGAATTTAGTTTGATTCTACTTGAAATCAAACTAATCATGGTCATGGATGATGAATGGCACACACTTGTCCACGTCTTGAATTATACAGTTACAATGTCTTGGACAATAAAGGTTTTCAATGCCAGCTTCTCCTGTTCTTGTTGACAATAAAAACCTTGTTGTCCCTTACTTATCGTTGTTAGGTAATACTTTATGCCATGCCAAGCATACCCTTTTGAACCCCTGAATTCAACCCGGGATTCCGATTATATAAGCATGAATGCAATTTTAATAAGGAGCCTAATTATCATCCATCACAGCTAATAATAATTCGTAACTGTTTGAGAAGTAGGATGGGCTATTGGTAGAAGAATCGTAGATGATTTATGTTTGTATTGTCAGTTTTACTAGTTTTATTATTATATTAAGAAATAGTATATTCAATTTCTGTATGGAGTCCAGAAGTACAGAATCTTGATTATTATTTGTTGGAATGTCACAAAATTTTGACCTTTCCTCTCCCTTGTGAGCAATTATGATGTATAGTAACCTTTTTAACTAAGAATGTGGCAACTGGTCTAAACAATGGGGGTCATTCTTGTAACACATCAACGTTGTTAGCCACATGGGACCTTTTTGTTTCTTTATTTATCAACTGCAGTTGATGACTTTAAGAAAATGGTTAAAGTAAAAAACAGCTCGCTAACAATGCAAAGCTGACCTTGTGGCCAGCAAACGAAACCAATGATGCAAAAGGAGGTCTTTGACCGTGATGATAGTAATTACATTACAGCAGCAGGCTAGGCAAGGCTAGGCTGTCCGTGTCTTGCTGCCACTTCTTATTTACAGCTGCTCTATCTCGAGAAAACGAATTTTAATATCTACCACTGTTTGAATTACAGTACTGGCATCAACATGCGGCAGCAGATGTCTTGTTTTACATACATTATTACTGACTGCAACTGCAACCTTACTTAGAACTCAAACAAACTCAACATTGTCACTTACTAGCCACCCTTTGATATTTGATTAGCAATGCGTAAAAATAAAAATGTTTTCATTCGAAACCTTGACTTTATAAGAAAAAAGAGTTTCGTGTTATGCAAGATTCAATCCAACCACCAATCAATGTTGGGTGGGTGGTTGGTTGTCGTCGCTGATATTTTAAATAACGGTAAATCAAGCTACTCTATAATAACTCGGCATCATTTCTTAAAAATTTAGAAAGCCGTTCTTATAACTATTTTTTTTTTGTCAAAATTAACTTGTGAGGGATTTTAATGATAGAAATTTAAAAATGTTCTGTCATGTCGTGCAAATTGGGCCTTTAGAAAAAATCTGGTGACATCCCAACTTGGATGTGACTACACAACACCCTGGATGGGAATCACTGCTGTATGTGTATGTACAGCCTAACCCTGGTGGTAGAATAGGCAGAGTTATTAGTTTCCACAAAAACCTCATTATGCAAGATTACAAATTACATAGAAAACGGGGTGATTTACCGATCCAAAAGTGATCCTTAAAACACGGCAAAACTTGCATAAGTGTTATTTTATCTATCAAATCAATATACTGTTATGTGTACTGCAACTTTATTCAATTGTGAAAACTTCATTTAGCAAAACATAATAAACTAGAAAACAAAATATTAAAAATTGTACATAACGTTCTTTCATGGTACATAAAAATACATTTCAATCGTCACTTACTTACTGTCTAATTATTTGCTATCAGTGGCATATTCAAAGGTGGGCAAAGGGGGCAAAAGCCCCCCTCCAGGAACCCAGAAAAAATGCTCAAAATAAAATACAATTTTGCTTTTATATATTATCATAAATAGGTATCCTATTAAAAATAGATGTTTACAGTGATATCTTAATGAATTTCCATCATACATGTAAAGTAATTTTGAGGCCCCCCCCCCACTCAAATCCTAGGTTCCTCCAAACCGAATTTCTGGATATGGCCCCCGTTTGTTATGTATGATCTAGCCCAGTGGTTTTTAACTTCTTCACATCAAAAGCTGAGCAAAAGCTAAGAAAACATTTCGTGGACCGGCAAAGGGAAAGGAAAACACAAACTTGTTTGCTATTTTTAAGCATTCGATTTATTATTATCATTTATTTATTTATAATGACAGGCCCAACAAAATCAACCTGATTGACTTTAAAGTTCCCTTTTATACTTTATACACCGAGTTTAAGATGATGAACGATGGATCTATTGAATAAATTCACTAAATTCTCCGTTGGTTGAGAACCACTGATATAGCCTACTTCACCTTCTTCTACAACAGTATTTGAGCGTTTCTTGAGTGTTCAGAAAGCAAATACACAATTTTAAATTTGTTTTTATAAAAAATGATCACCCCCCCCCCCAAATTCCAAAATACTGCAGTAAGTTTAACATTACTGTACTGTATTTATTTTTCTGTTATTCGGTGTTAACAGTTTTCTGAACCAAATGTTCTGAACCAAAAGTAATGTCTAACCCTTGAATTGAGAACAAACTATTGTCTGCACTATTTGCCGTTATATACAAGATTAATTTATCCACACTTGCAGCCCCCAAAAATAAGTGATACAAGTTTTAAACACTTTTTTTAAAGTTTATTTTGTTCCAATTATCACTGATTTGTAGGCATTCATTTCACAAGATACAAAGATGACAATGTGCATGTTTGTTCAGCAAAATATGGACAGTGACATAGCTGAGTAGAAAAATTGGTCAGTCATGAAACACTGAAACAAACATACATACATACATAGCCTCATTGAGTCTTCTTACTCCATATAGGTTGAACACCAATCTGCTATTCTTATAAAGAAGTAATTCCACAATATTGTGGCAAATAAATTAATGGAATGCACCTTTAAATCCTTTGCATTTCTAAGAATCACACTCTGTGTTTGGCTATCTTCCCAATTGTTTTATCTGATAACAGCTTGGATCGTACAGTTTTGTTCACTGTTCTGTGGTTTTCTTGCACTTTCTGGAAGTGAACTAGCAGTTCCTTAAAATTGATGGTCTTGAGACATGGCCTTTCCTCAGGATTCGGTGCAGGACTAGAAAATTGAAATATGTTTTTTTTTTGCTATAAAGGTGATTCTATTTCTGACACTAGTTAGTAGTGTGAACAGAACCCCGATGCTTACTTTTCGTCAGGAGGCATTGTGTGTATTCTGGGGACACAATCCAAACGGTGATGAAGCATCTTGAATGCTTCGCTCTGCGGGAGAAGCATGAGCAAACCATAGAGACTCTTGACAAGATATTGATTTTGTTCAGGGTTAAGCAGCTGCAACCTAAGGTCTGAAACAGAAAAACAAGTGCCACAAAATAAACGCCTGCATGCAGTTTGAATCGGCTAACACTTGTTAACTATAGCTTAGTAGGGCTAATGTAAAAACCCTATGTTATTTCTTTTAATAGGTGAATTTCACACAAATCTCTACAAACCTATACTTGTGCAATTGGAACTACTTACTCGTGAAAATTGGCGATTCGATCAGCTGAACCAGTTTATCAATTTCGGTTAGGAAATCCAAAGTAACTTCAAGATCTCCACTGATTAGTCAAGTTAAAGTTTGTAATGTGTAGTTCAATAATTAAAGCTGCACCAACGTTTTGTTTAGAAAGTAACCCAATCCTAGCCAACAATTTCATGGGGCCTAGTTTTGAGAGTCATTGACTCCCTGCAATAGCCTACCAAGTAGGTGGTGCATGATATTGGCTGGGTTCATTCATCATTGTCAGTGAAAAGTAAACACAAGCAAAGTGGCTAGAAGCATGAACAGTTGAGAGTATGTGGGTTTTTCTTCAGGATCGATAAGAGGCAGTTTGCTTTGTTGGGCAACTCCAAAAATTATTAACAAATCACATTAAAATGTTTTGAAGGATACAACAATTGAAGAAGTCCAGAAGCATGTTTGTAATTTTGTGTTAGTAGACACAGAGATACAGTTGCCACTGGGTTATGACACCATGAGCGGTACAAACACGTGAATAAGGAACAGCTCTCCTAGAAATGCAACGCAAAACCTATGTTTACGAGATGAAGGAAACAAGAGTGAGTGGGTGACACTGCATAAAACTGGGTACCTCAGTTTTTAGTGCATTGAGCTCCTTTCTGAGTTCAAATAATTCCGTCGATGTTAGCAAGATGCTATTCAATGTTTGCACCATCGTGCTGGCAAATTTGACGTCTTCTTCATGGAGAAGGATTTCGGAGGACGTCAAGTAGATGTCTTCGGCATTCAATAAAACACACAGTTGCCTGAAAAGGGAACGACGAGTGTACAACACTAATGCTGAAAGATAACACAATGATGCCGACACTTGTTTTGTCTCGAATCTTGGTCTGGGTCACAACCATTCAATACGACGATCTTACTTCACTCAAGAGGTCTGCCTAACCTAACGATTGTGCCTAGTTGCACACATCTGCTAATCAACCCATCCATCAGTCTAACCACACCACTATTTGTTGTGCTGCTTACAACTTGAGACAAGGATACAAGAGTTGTTTCAAACCTGATTATGTAGGAGCTTCTGTCTTCCAGTAGATGCCTGTCGGTACTAAACAATTGAAGCAAGCTGACCATAAACTTGATGAAGAAACTATTCATTCCAGGCAGACGGTGTATTAAATTTTTCACGGAATCAGGAACTTGAACTTCCATTTTGCACTGGTAGTTCAATCCAGCAGGTGCAGATGAAATCTCGGCCAAAACCTCCAAATCTAACAAAATAACCTTGCAAGGGGGAAGCAAAGAAACGACAGTCAACCATAATAATTAACCCGTGTAGAGATAGTGCTAGCAAAGTACGCACCTCGTCCGATTGGTCGGATAATGTTTTCAACAAGATTGGGAAGATCTCTTCTACATGTTTGAATATCTATTATAGTAAGTAACGATCAACCACGAGTTCTAAATTATGGAATTGGTTAACAGCAACGACATTTTAGGACTATTGATTGATGCCAATGTCACTCACCTTATTCGGAATTTTAATGAGTAACAAGTAGATCCACTGCAGAACAGCCACTTTGGTCTGCATGGATCTTTGCAATAACTGGCGAGATAAAACCTCAACAACGGGCGTGAGATCCAAGTCACTGGGTGCATCACCACTAGCAGGACATAGCATGGTGTTCGTTCAATTTCAAAATAATGCTGCAAAAGAATTTTCAAATGTCTCTCAACACTTACAATTCTGACACTTGTTCCTTCGATTCAGCATTCTTCAGCGGTGTTGCTTCATTGTCTTTTTCGGAAGTGATCAGTTCCATCAAACTGTGGTTAACAAACTTTGCAGTTTCTCTAATATGTGACATGGTCAAGTGAAAAACAGTTACTGAAAATTATTGTTATTGTTGTTATTTATGAAAGGATATTTCTATGGTTATCATCATCATATGCCATAGCGGGTAACACCGCTGTTAAAATGCCCGATGCATAGGGTAACATCACTCGACCAGAGAGATGAACAAATTCTTTGATCCATACAAGTGCAGTCAACTGAAGTAGTTCGTCTACGACAAGCAATACCACATGTTAAGGAATGGTTGGTTCGGATCACTTGCACCAACTACACCGATTGGTCGACTCACCAGCTGACTGGGAGTGTATGATGAGGATGTTAATCATCGCAGTGAAGTTGACTTTGTTTGGATGCATGGTTATGTTTTTTAGAAATTCACCCAGTACAACTTCACACCTGTAAAGAAATTGCCTGCTGCCATGAAATGTCTAGGTTCAACAAGTCTGTGTTTGAGCTCATTAAAATGGCCTTACATTGTTTTAATCTCAACGCTAGGATCATCCAGTATTTGAAACAGTCCTTCTAATAATTCTGGCAGTAAAATTAACATATCAACATCAGGTACAGCTTGAAGTATCGATATCTACGAAACAAGCTTGTTTCGTCATTCGCATCCTAACTATTAGGCATTTGAAAGGCATATTTAGCAGGCATATTTTTACCCATGACACGATAAACTGTCTGGCAAAGGAATTTCTTGTGTAAATGCGTTCTCTCAGAAGGGGAATGAACGCTACCAAGTCGAACGAAGAACTCTCGGTCACAATATCCTGCCAATGACAACGAAACTTAGAAGCGTAAGAAAATAGTGTAACTGCTACAAAACACACTTATCTCTTGCAACGTCTAGTTGAAAGAAGTTACGTGTGATCCTTTTACCTTCATCAGACGATCTAACAACTCGGAACCGCCTTTCACATTCTGGTCAAGATCGGCGGCCAGTTTGCTCAGTGAATCAAAGATGTGGTTGAAATGAGGAAGGACAGAACCACGGGCTACTTTGACAACATTGTATAAAGATTCGCAAGCATAATACCGAACCCTGCTGTCGTTGTCTTTGAAACATGCCAAAATTGGCTTCACGAGTTCATCGATGTACATGTAACACAAGTCCTGTTAAAAAAAACAACAAAATAGGATCTTGGAATCTTTTGCATTTGGGTAGATTTTTTATTAGCGCTACAATGTCTTATCACAAGATAGTGCTGAGACAAAAAGTTAACTATCACTTTGATAAGAAATGCATGATTTCATCATAGGCTACCACAAAGAAATTACTCATCTGCAAGCAATGTCCTAGTCACATGGTGATGTTAAATTTTGGATGAAAATTACAATACTTATATTGACACGAATGGTGGTTGATTTGGATGCGCGTCGGATCGGATATACATACCTTTCCTAATGCGATAGCGATGGCTGCTAAGCCAATCAATCCTCCTTTTCGACTGTGCGGATTGGGGGCCAGTGCGAAGTCTTGACCAAGAACTTTGAGGAGCTTCTTTATTTGTACCGTATTGTTAGTCGATGCAAATTCCTTTACCATCCTTCGGAAAATTGACAAACATTTAGGCATCAAAACAACACAAAGTTGATTTTTTATGCTTCCATTGGCATTTATTTACTTTTCAATCTCCAAGGCGGCAGTCTTCCTTTTCTCATAAAGCTTGTCATTTAAGGCTCGGACACACGCTGGGCTGAGCGGTGCTAAATCTTTGTCGGATGCACTCATAGCTAACTTAAGCTTACCATGCAAAATGAATCACGCTGATGTGTTAATAAAATTAATATTGATATACACAAGTGTTTTTGAAACCAATTTTTAACTACTACTGTATACTTTTAGCCAAATATTCTGCTGCATCTTGTGCTTGAAATTCCAAACTAAGGGAAACGTAGAACCACCAAACTAGAAGCCGACAAAACCAATCACAAAAAAAATACTTAATTATTATTATTATTATTGTTGTGGACTTAATCAAACCAGAACACTCAAACCAGCAGCATCAGCATACAACACGCCGCCAAACCCAAACCGTAGATGATTATGTTGCAGCAGCACGTGATAGATAAACGTAGGCTAATGCCATACAAAACTAATTCTAGGTTTTATGACTGATATAGTTTCTATAATAACTTCTGTTGTCGACGATTTTATAACTCTTTTTTGACACATGTACGAGCGTTTTTTGCATTGTAAAATCAAATTGTCCTTTTATTATTTTGCCGAGTGCAGCATAGTCGATTCATCCAGCTGGCGCCACCAGAGATTATAACAGGACAGCGCAAGTGATAAACAGTTCAAAGTTAGCGAATTGTAGCAATGCCCATACTGTTCATCTCTTGTCAATGAACAACTAATAGGAGCATTTTGTTTTTTAGTTTTTCAAGCAAAATGCATCAAACATCAAAACATTGTTTTCTGTGTTGCGCATAGTAGTAGAAAACAAAACAAATAAAAACCCTCATTACCCTAGTAAAAAATAAGTACGATTTTGTGGTTTTAAGTGTATGAGACCCAGAGAACTTGGAGTTTTTGATATTATAAATTACAATTAAAAGATTGGCAAACATACACTTTACATCTTCAAATGGCCGCACCAAAACATCAGTAGATGGGTTTAAAGACCGAGTTAGGGAAGGAATAAAACAAACAAAATCATATGAAACACATTTGTAAATTGATTAATATAATTTAATCCGGCCTCTATTCTATACCTATTACACAATTTTGTTTTAAACAAACCTAATTTGATTTCTTCGCATAGCTTCGGCGCTGTCATTTGAGGACGTAAAGTGCATGCATATCGTAAATACTTGAGCAGATTATTCCCATGCGAGCGACTTTCCTGTAGCAGGTGGATCATTTGTAAGGTTTACTTTTTTGACTTGTGAAACCAAGTCACGGTTTTTCACCTGTGTGAAATCTTTAATGAGTTTTTAGGACAGAATCGCGAGTCAACTTTATTTTGGAGATGGAACATTTGTAACATTTTTCACCAGTGTGCTGAAGTCAGTCTTTTACTACCTTTCAAACGATATATGCATAAGAAAAGCTATAGTTACAGATAAAACATTTGTATGCTTTTTTTGCCGGTTTTTACCTGTGTTGTGAACGTTTTGATGAATTTTCAGGACATGGAAAATTTGTCTGGTTTTTCTCCACTGTGAATATTTTGATGAAATTTCAAAACATGTATGAACGAAGCGTTTGTTATAGGTGGTGCAGCTGTAAGGTTTTTCACCTGTGTGAACGGTTTGATGAATTTTCAGGACAAGGAACCATTTGTATGGTTTTTCTCTACTGTGAATATTTCGATAAATTCTTAAATTATAGACGATATATTTTTCACCAGTGTGTAAACAGTTTGACGAATTTTCAGGCCAGGGAATAGTTTTTTTGGCTTTTCCCCACTGTGAGTATTTCAATGAAGTTTGAAAACGTATGTGAATGAAGCGCTTGTGTTATAATTGGTATATTTGTAAGGTTTTTCACCAGTGTGAACGCTTTGATGAATTTTCAGGCCAGGAAACATTTATGTGTCTCTTCTCCATTGTGATTATTTCGATGAAGTTTCAAATTAAAGGTGGTACATTTGTAAGGTTTTTCACCAGTGTGAAAGCTTTGATGAATATTCTGGCCAAGGTACATTTGTGTGGTTTTTCTCTATTGTGAATATTTCGATAAACTTTGAAATTATAGGTGGTATATTTGTAAGGTTTTTCACCAGTGAGAACGCTCTGATGAATTTTCAGCCCAGGTAACATTTTAATCATTTTTCTCCACTGTGAATATTTTAAATTGTAGTAGTTACATTTCTTAGGTTTTGACCCCTGTGAACGCTTTGATGAATTATCAGGACAAGAAACATTTCTATGGTTTTTTTCCACTTCGAATATTTTAATGCAGTTTCAAAACATGTGCTCGAAGCGTGTTTTATAGGTATAGGTAATACGATTGTGAGGTTTTCATCCGTGTGAACGCCTTGATGAATTTTCAAGACAAAATATTTGTATGGTTTTTTCCCACTCTGAATATTTTGATGAAGGTAAAGTATAAGTGGTACAGTACATTTGTTAGGTTTTCACCTGTGTCAACGCTTTGATGAATTATCACAACAAGGACCATTTGTATGGTTTTAATTCACTGTTAATATTTCGTTGAAGTTTCAAATTATAAGAGATACATTTGTGAGGTTTTTCACTCGTGTGAAAGCTTTGATGAATATTCAGGACAAGAAAGATTTGTATAATTTTTCTCCACTGAATATTTTGATGAGGTTTGTAATTATAGGTAAGGTTTTCACCTGTGTGAAAGCTTTGACGAATATTAAGGACAGAGAACATTTGTATGGTTTTTCTCCACTGTATGTATTTTGATGAAGTTTTAAATTATAAGTTGTACATTTGTAAGGTTTTTCACCCGTGTGAACGCTTTGATGAATTTTCAGGACAGGGTAAACTTGCCTGGTTTTTCTCCACTGTGAATATTTTGATGAATTGTTAAGTGGTACATTTGTAAAGTCTTCCACTTTTGTTATCTCAGTTTTTGACCTCTGCAAAGTCTTTGATGAATTTTAAGGACAAGGAACATTTGTGTGGATTTTCTCCACTGTGAATATCTTAATAAAGTGTCAAAACATATGTCTGGACGAAGCTCTTGTTGCATTTAGTACATATGTAGAGTTTTCACCCGTGTGAACGTTTTGTATTTTAATACCACTAGCACCATCCAGTGATAACTTTTGAGAACTATATAGTCACTAGTAAATTGTCCGTCAAATATAACGGGGAAGTTTTTAGGTAGTAAAAAAAAGGTTTGTTGGAATTGATCCAGTGGTGTAAGGTGCTGTCTAGCTGCCATTTGAATCCGTCCAGTGCGGGTTGGAATCCCATGCATGCGGGAACAAAAAAAAAAAAAAAAAATTTTCTGTACCATTTTTCCCATCTCAGTGTGACAGACAGACAGTCAGTAATTACATTGTGAAGATTAACATTACAGATATTGCTTGATTAATCAATTATTTGGCAAGCTTAAAATTTTGTTAAATTTAATACCATCTGTTGAAAGACTTTGGTTTTAAATTTTTATTTTGTAAATGTTTAATCTCGCAATATCTGCAATGTTACTGATTATGCTGACTTAGTCACGTGACCTTCGGACAAAACAGTTTTAATGTGGGTCTTTGGCGAATGGTTTTCAGTACATTATTTGATAAAGCCCTTAAAAGGAGGATGATGGACACGATTTGAATGTGATGGAACTTTCGATGGACTAACGATTTGTAGTCTTCCATGGACTCTTGTCAGCTGTAGTTTTGGGTATTCGTACCTTTTTTTCCCCAAAATAGTTTTTGTTTGCATTAATTGCTACGGTTTTACTGGTTCAAATTATAGCAAAAAAACAAACACAAAACAAAACTGTACTTTTCGATTAGACGCCCCATCTCTCTTGTGTTGCTACTTGTTGTACTTGGTTATGGGTTTTTGCAGGTTAGGTTAGGAAAAAATAACAAATCATACAGCTAATACGTTTTTTGTTTTTTAATCTAACCTGCAAAACAAACTCATAACCAAGTATAAGCAAATAGCAGCACAAAAGATGTGGGCCGTCTAATCGAAAAGTGCCCAAAAAACGACGCAATAAATTCAATGGTTCAAAATTCAAATTCAAATGAAGTGTCTTTTTCCGCGTCAGTGACGTCATTGTTGCCTGCCACTTCCGCATATGTCGCCTCGCCTCGCCTTCGCCTCAATTTCAAAGTGTGAAGTCTAGTTTCATATTTATTGATTGACTCGAAATGTCTGTGCCTGGAGGTCTTCCTGACAATATTACGGAAAAAGCTAAAGAACGTGGATTTGTTCCGTTGGTATGAACCTTTGTTTTTTATGGTGTTGTTCAATTGCAATAATTTGATGTTTAGTTTCATCAGGCTTCTGAACATGATTACCGAAAGGTACTTGGTTGGTTATCCATTTCCTCCAAGCTAGAAAGGCACAAATTACGACAGACTCTACTTACTTTACGTTGCCCCACTAATACGGCTATTTTCAATTATGTTCTTCCATGGCCATTACCACGAACAGCGTCAGTCAGCGCAGCGACACTTCGTCACCTACTAACCAGTCTGTTGACAACAGTTGTGGATAAAAGTAAACCCTTCAATAATGACGGGGAAATGTTTGTTTACCATTTTCGATACAATAGCAGTATTGTAAAATCATAAAAAAATTGTGGCATAATGTTACTTGTTACCAACTGGTTACTATGATACCTTCATTTAATAATCATCATCATAACCATTTGGAAAAAAAGGTACTTTCCTGTTAACGATGTCTCCAGCTTCTACTTGGTGGTTAGATTAGGGAAAAACAAAACCGTACATATGGTTTATGTACGTTGATTTTTTTTCCCTAACCTACCTGGAAAATAAACCCAGCACCAAGTAGAAGCTGGGGGCATCGTTAACAGGAAAGTACTGGAAAACATGCCCACCAATTGGCATGACATTGACCTACAAGTTCGCCACAGAACGTTGTGTAGAAAAGTGGTAATGTTAGAGCATTTCGGTGTGCATAAATGTGACGGATAGTTACAATGGCATCACAGTAGTATGATAAAAAGTGAACTAACAAAGCTCTTGGTTTGAATGCCAAGGTAGATATGATTTTACTAGGGATTAATCTTGGCATTGAAAAAGTGAAAAACATGACTAGCTTGGGGGCCTGAAACCTAACCTGCTGCCTGTACTACACTCCATTTCACATAAGCTGACACAGAATTAGCTTGAGGCAGTCAAGGGGCGAGCTAGGTGATCACTGTGTGACCACTGATCACACAGCAACTGAAACGTGTGAGAGGTACGCTCGTCAACCATTTGGCTTCCTCATAATTGTGCCAGCAATTCTGTGTCAGCTAATTTGGGATAGAGTATATGTGTGTGAGTGTGTGTGTGTGTAGGGTCCCTTCATACTGTCAGTACGTTCATTACAGTATGTGATGCTTTTTCTTTTGGACTGAAAAAATAAAATACAGTACTGTATAATGTATATATTACAATCAAAATATTCCTCCACTTGTAGTTATTTTATTTATTTTACTTTTATTTACTTTGATACAGCCTGGTGGGGTGGGGACCAAAAATACAATGATAAAAAAACAGATACTGTACTGTACTAAGGTTTTGTTATTGATGATTTCTCCTTTTCCCCCTTAGCAATGCCAACATACGAATTTGGCCTTTTTGGAAAAAGATGTAACAGATAAAAAGTTCAACATCAGCGAGTTTGCGAAGTACGTCATTTCCTTGGAAAACAGACCCAAGAAAGCACGAAGGACTCCTTTCAGAACGAAGAAAAAGTTGACGTCGGCTGAAAAACGGAAACTAGGATTGTTTTCGGTGGAAAATATTCCTAAAAAGTAGTTTTCCTTGAACTTCTTATATCTACAACAAGTAGAAATATCGCATTTGTACATTGATGCATCATTTGTCTTTAATTAGTTACGATTCCTATTTGCCATTACACAACATATGGTGTGACTACATGAGGACAATTTTTAATCCAAAAAATTTAAGGTATGAGATAACATTTTTCATACACACTCTAATATGGGATCCGGACATAAGGCCGACAGCCACAAGGTATAATGTTTGGTACAAGGAGACAGAGGGGTATATTTTTTGGGCGCACCCTGTTACGCCTAATCTTGTTTGGCCTAAAAATAATGGCTTCGATGCACCTGTTTTTTTTTTTTAAGCGAAACAGAAATTCCTGTTTTGCTTAAAAAAACCGGTGCGTTGAAGCAATTATTTTTAGGCAAAACAGGATCAGGCGTAACAGGGAGCCACGTATTTTTTTATATATTTATAAATAATAGGGTACCTTGTTGAGAACCTTTATTCTCAGCATTAAATACGATACCAAAAATATAGGTAAATCAAGGCCAAGCCGTGTCGGCCTTTTGTCCTAGACCCCTATACTATAATATGGCTATTTTCTCGGACCTAATTGTACCTACTCTTACATGCAGTTTGGAGAACAACGAGCAGGTGAACAGCATTTTGGCAAAGGCTGATTATCATGGGAGTATTTTCACTGTCGTGAAATCGAAATGTCCATCCTACGTAGGCGCAGGCGGAATACTGGTTAAGGAGACTCGAAACACACTTTCGTTGATTACAAAAGAAAATAAATTGAAAGGTTAGTGCTAGTAGTAGCAGCAGCATGGTATTTGAATTCTTATCTGCTAGTATATCATTAAACTAATTTGATTTACGTTTTTCAGTCATTCCCAAGCAAAACTCGGTTTTCACATTTGAATTGGATCGATATTTGTTCACCATTTATGGAAATCACTTTCGGATCAAGTCGAGTGAAAGAACTGCGCGTAAAATAAAAACAAAAGCAACTGTTGATTTATAGCCTACTTGGTAATCTCACAATTCAATAAATTGTTTAGTATGGAATGCTAAATGAGTTTTACGTTTTCCCTTTTTATGTTGTTACAATACGTTATATTTTCTTGAATTAGTTTTCCAGCGTTTGCTTTTTTGGGTGGTGGTGGTTTTTTTTATTTTGTATTATATTATATTATATTATTGTGCAGTTAACTATTGAACTGGTGCAGTATAACTACAATGTTGGGAGGACCAATATCAGATGTGGACTGGCCAAGTCAACGTTGAAACATGACGTGGACAATGTGGTTCAACCTCGTCTTGACCCAAAGCAGTAAGGTAAGCATCGAGCGAATGATGATGATGATAATGATGAGACATTTGTTGACAATGGAAGAAACAATGTCAAATGCTCTGTCTCTCTAAATTATGGGGTATTTAGATATATTGTAAATACACAATTCAGTTCGAGGAGGCTGTGTTTTTCTTGCTCGTTGAACCAAGCAAAGTTTTATGTCTATGTTCAGTTGGATGAATTTGGGCCCCTTTTCTGCAAATCAGATTAATTAGTCGCTTTAAATAAATTGATTTGCTCACACGAACTAAAATTGTACACGGTATGATGTCATATAATACTGAGGTGGGGTGTTTGCAAATGATGTCAGAGGAGGCCATTTGTGAATGGAGCTAACTTAGCCTGAAACTGGATGCTGCTAAGCAGGGTGAGTGATTAGTAAGGACTTGGTCAAGTTGGATTGATGCCATGCATGATTTTGTTTTATTTAGGCTTAACATTCTGGAAGACGAATCAAATGAGGGAAAAACAGCTGATTGGCATCTACAATACTAATAGGGAATTATTATGATGTCTACTATAACTCTATTGCCAGATGAGGTAGTTTTACAATTTAAACTTGTAGTATTGTTTGTCAAAGCTCATGTTGTTCTACTTAAAGATAGCATGTGTAGTGGCTTTGGAACGGAGCAGTTGGTTGATATTTTTCAATGTTTCTTTCGAATAGATTTTACTAAAAGTTTTAAGTTATTTGAGACTTGGAGATAGGAAATGCCTGGGACTGACTTGCCGTCGGTTTTACAACATTTATCTGGACACTCAAGTTCAGCGAGACGTGGTGGTGGTGATCCACGAAAGCCTTCACCGGGCCTTAGATGTGCTGAACAGCAGCCAGCTCCCCATCCATCGCTTAAGCTTGCGCAACAGTGAACTTAAAAGCGCTTCCTTACAAAACTGGTTTGGGGTTTGGAAAAGGATCGAAAAAACCCTCACCCATCTCACTCTGCACGATTGCGACATCCGAGAAAGTGCACTCACCGATGTTCTGCATTTATGTCAGCATTTGCGAGTGTTGCATCTCGTTGGCTGTGACAGTGTATTTATGGCAGGGATCTTGTTGCAGTCGGTCGATGATGTTGAGCACCTGAAGCCTGTTTTGGTGAACGTGAAGGAACTGAACTTGGGAAATAATCGCTATCTTTCGGACCGTTTGTTCCATCGGCTGGTGAAAGTGGCTCCCAACATCGAAACGCTTTCCTTAGCCTCGTGCCAGATATCGTTTCATCCTGCCATTTTTAAGCGTTTTTATCCGAGGCATCGGGCCGATGTGGACTCGGAACACGTTTTGACCTTTCAACGTATTTTGATGTTCATCGAAAGACGTGGTAAGCATTTTCTGAGCTTGGATGTGAGTCGCACGGTGATTGACAGCGAGTCTTTGGTCAATCTGTCTTCGTTACCTAACGTTGCGTTGAAAGAACTGTTCCTTGCCTACTGCGACCAACTCACACCTCATGGATTCATAAGATTTTCACATCTTCAGAAAAAGCTCGAGTATCTGGATGTGACAAACTGCACCAAGTTTAACGATGCCGCACTTGCCAACATTTGCTCGAGTCTCAAAGATCTGGTGAGCATCCAGTTACAATTTTGCCGCGAGATCACCAACAAAGGACTGCGTGAACTTAAAAATTTGCGGAAACTAAAGATATTGAACGTTGGTAGTTGCGAAAACATCACTATTGACGTCCTAGTTGAAGTTGCCAACGAAAAGGCGTTGTCTCAACTTGGACACCTTAGCTTAAGGGCGTGTTACTTATCCGAAGTAATGCTTTTGAGCTTGTTGACCAATTTGTCCACGTTGCATTTTCTGGACTTGAGCTCGTGCGGTGAAACCGTCACGGATGCTGTTGTTCAATGCATCATCAAAAACCTGACCTTTCTCGAACACTTGGATGTTGCTTGGTGTGCCAAACTATCCGATAGTGGTTTAGGCAGCACTGTTGTTGCAGATGCCATGCCAACCCCGGTCTCTAAAAGCGATGATTATGTATTATGGCCCATCAGGCACCTCAAAGGATTGAAACACTTGAACTTGTGCGCATGTGTCAACATTGGAAAGTTGAGCTCCACTTCATTTTATTTCAACGAACTATCTTATTTGAACTTGAGTTTGTGCCGAGCCCTTTCCGACGACAGCTTGATAACCATTGGAGAAAATGCTCGCAGCTTAGAAACACTGCTCTTGAGCCAGTGTCATACCATCTCCGACATGGGCATATCTAAAATGATACACCATCTTCCACGTTTGAAGTATCTAGATTTGCAGGTAATGTGTTTTCAAGTTTTTTGTCATAGCGTTCATTTTAGTAGTATTAATTTTAGTGCATTATTCACATTTCATATCTGGCTACCAGGGATGCACCACCTTGACCAACGAGTGTATCCTACACTTGCCACGCTACACTCCCGAACTGCATCATTTGGACATTTCATTTTGTCTCGGTATCACCCAGGAAGGAATAGATAACATGGAAAAACAAATGACTTCACTTCATACTGTTCACAAGCGTCACATTAATCCATCTTGAATAACGACAACTTCCACAAATTCTTTTGATCCACTGTCGACTAATGTTACGCTATCATGAGAAGACTGCCATCGTCACGAAGATTGTATTTTGACAAGTTTATTTTTGTATGTGCCATTGATGAGGCATGGAAGCTTCTTACTTGTGGCATTTGTTCTCATAACGGAGTACCCTAGTCACCGTTCTTTGGTGGCGATACAATCGGGTATTATAGGTTGTGTGTGTTAATGCTCAAAAATTGCAATAATCTCTGTCATGTTACAATCAAACTTCAGAAAAGAGCACAGGCAAACTGATACTGTTAATAGCACCTTTGTCAATTTGAAAGATTTGATTTTCCAGGTCCAAGGTGTACACAATACACCAACAAGTAATCTGCCCGTTAGGTAGCTGATAATGAAGCTTTGAGCTAGTACCTTTAACAAGATTAAATGGAAGTAGATTAGCCTGGCCATTTAGTTTGTTTGATGGTTTGAATTAATTTAGGCTAAAAACTTTGTGGACTGTTTCTTTTTTGAGAGTTCAGCCTTGATTTAATTTATACTCCTTTTTTTGAAAGAGCAAAAACAGAAGCAGCATTTCAATTGGATGGATAATGAAAAAAGGGGTGGTCTCCAAATTTATTTATTTATTGCAAAGTTCAACCAAGAATGACTAGAAGTGGCTACAAATTTAATTTAATGTAATTTAATTAAGAGTGAAGCTTTTTATCGGATTTAACACTCTGAATGCACATGGAGATTATTTTATGAGATGCAGTTTTTTAACATATTAGTTTATGTAAAACTGTAAATATGAAAATAAAAAATGAATTGAATTTCCAACCTAAAAAGTATAGAACCATGTAAAATGTTTCGGCTAATTATCAAAGGAAATTTTGGAAATTCTTTTGCGAGACATCAATCATGCTGAAACATTCACCACCACCACCACCAACGGATGCCACCGCTTAAAGCTTCACAAAAATGCATTTTGAAATGTTAAGTCAATCAAAATAGGGGTACAGATAAATAAATTACATAACTTTTGGGTAACAAGTCATTGTTGCAGGAAAAATGAACAAAGATATATATATATATACTCTGTGTGTACTGTACATACATCTAATATGAAACGGGTGAGAATGCAAGGCATGCACGATGAAAAAAGCTCGTTACATGAAAAGCTTGGGGAGAAAAAAGTTAGAAAAAAAAAAGTAGAACGTGCTGGTACCAACCAACTCAATCACATGCCATTTAACAAAGACAACTACACCATCAATAATAACGAGGAGTCAGTTTAGTGTTTCATTAAAGAGATAATAGCTAATTTGGAAAGATATTCTTGTTGATGTATTTAATATTGTTTTTTTAGCTTTTCGTACGTTGCTTCTTTATCTGAACGTAAAAATCTTCCCACCAAAGAAGTTCACACATTATCGGTTGTAGTACAGTAGTTGTTTTTTTTTTCTTTCTCCTCCATCGCTCGAACTTCCATTATTAGCAGATGCTATTAACATCACAACATGTAATGGGGAAACTGTTTGGTTTTCCTTTTAGCAACATCCACCTCCTTGACTCGCTCCTTGACCGCTCGATGGTAGACTTGGATTCGTGGGAGAATGTTGCGGTCCAATTTTGATTCCATTTGCCTGCACAAGTGACCAAAATAAAGCATCGTCAGATGTGACAAAAACCAAATTGCTCTAGCTTGAAAGCTGAACAAAGGTAGGTCCAAACTTGCCTCGTTATTAATGTCAAAGACACCTTCCTGGATTTTTTCATAAATCTCCTTCGCAGTATTTATAAATGCTTCTTCCACATTAGCTGCAGTTTTAGCTGAGGTTTCCATAAAAATGAGCCCATGTTCACGAGCAAACGCTTCCCCTTCTTCTCGTTTAACATCCCGTCGAGATTCTAAGTCGCTACATAAAAAATACACATTGTTAAAAGCAAAATGCAAACTGTTCCATTCCTACACTACAATGATTTTCACTCACCTTTTATTCCCGATCAGCATGATCACCATGTTGGAATTGGAATGTTGGCGCGCATCTTCTAACCAGGTAGTTAAATGGTTGAAAGTATCTCGCCTGGAATATTGAATTTCATTATTCAAAAAGTGTTTAAGCTTTTAAAACTAGCGACCCACGAGGCAACACCTACCTAGTGATGTCGTACACTAACAATGCACCTGCAGCACCTCTATAATAAGATCTTGTTATAGAACGGAATGCTTCCTGCCCTGCCTGGCATTACCAAAAGTACAACAACAACAAAAAAAATTAACAAAATAACAAATGGCACATTTTGAATAATGGAATAGGACAACTATAGGACAACTGACCGTATCCCATATCTGCAGCTTAATCTGTTTTCCGTCGATGGTAATCATACGCGCTCCAAACTCAACCCCTGTGTAGTACAAAGTTTGATGTTAATAAAAAGCTATTCAGCTACATTTCACATATCAAACCCATTTTTCTGTCCGTTTTCGACATTCTTTTCATTCAACAAAAAGAAAGAAAAAAAGAGGACAATGTGATGTGAAAATAAAACCAACTTCACCTATTGTCAAATCATGAACAGGTTGAAATCGCTTATCGGTGAACTGTAGCAACAAACATGATTTTCCTACACCTGCAATGAAGAAAATACCTTTTATTCTCAATACCCAGGTGTACGAAGGTAAACGTACATGTGTTTTAAATAACGTAGTAACTCGTTTCGTTTCTTTCCATGACGTTGTCTATGCCGTAGTAGATCATTCTGTCATACATGGCACATGTATGTATTCAGTCCAACTCGAAACATAAATCAACGAGTCATGTCCCTAGAAGGGATACCAAAGGGGGTCACGCATGAGTCATGTTACCCCTTCGACCCAAGGCATTGACGTAGCAAATTTTAGTTTAGTTCGCACCGGGATGAAACAGAGAACAGAATTACAGTGCTATTCCGAAAGAAGCATTCTGACGATAACCTACAAGGTTGCTGAAAACGCAAGCTTAGAGAGCTTATCAGTCGCCATATTGAAATAGAATTGGAAAAATTAAATCCCTACAAATCGAGGCTTGGTCAGGAGCGAAACGGAACGATAGCAGCGTACGAGTTAAGAATCATATAAACGAGCAGAATTCTCTCTCAACTCACCAGTGTCTCCAATAATTATATATTTAAACAAATAGGCGTATGACATTTTAGAAAACGTAGTTGTAACAGCTGAAACGCACGTCAAGAAATGTACACACACAGACACAGCACCTATGACGTAGTTTTGCTTTCACTACCACCACCTCTTCGACTCGCAAGTGAAGTGACACACGGTGGTGAGACACGAAATGAATGGCTGAAGAGAAAAGAAAACAAACACTCAAATGGATTCTGTGGTGCACATTCATGCCATGCATTTTCAACAGCTTTCTGGTCCCGAAACCCTACATGTATTTATATATATGTAAATATACCTACCTACCTACTCTTTAAATCATGAATTTATTTTTTCTCTAGATTAAAAATAATTTTTACGTAGCGTCATTTTTTAAAAATTCTTTCGCTTTTCCAACAGATGAGAAGACGACAACGACAAGCATCGGGGATGAAGAATCATGAAGATGCGTCACAGTAATGTTATTCCTTCCTAAAATGCAGGTAATGAATAAAATAATAACAACAAAAAAGCTATTTATTTTGGTTTTGTTTTTTTTTTCAACAAATTTAATTTAATTTAACCCAGCTGGTATTAATTGGCACAAAATTCACATTATTTTCTTGTGATTTTTCTCTGATCAACAATCCTTTCCTTCCCCCCCTCCATTTATATTATTTTTTGCCACCCCCACGGAGAGGCTACCCTGTATGGACCCTTCTCTAAGCTTATCTGAAGTAATTATGTGAAGTAAATTATGGTTTATAAAATGGCATGCATTCAATAAAATACACGTTATCAAGAATTTATTTTATTGAAATTTAGAGATAGATATTTTTTTTTCTTTTTCTATGGATTGTTGTTGTTGTTTGCTCATTATATGGAAATCATAGACATACAATTACAGAATTCGTTTTCCGATTTACGGCTGCGTACATTATAGTGTATCCAGTAGTGACTAGCACTGGCATTACTGTATTAAAATGAAACCAAAAAATCGCTAAGCAAACTATTATCCCTTTTTTATTTTTATTATGGCATGCAAAAATGAAATGAAGACGATGGAAATCACTTTTTCTTCGCTATCATGGGTTTGCAATCATTGATGCGTAGAATTTCGCGAATTTGTAAACATTTTAGTGGACTTGTTTGGAAAAAGTCTATATACGATCGAGTCAATCCAAACTTTCGGACCCGTTAAAAATATACCAGTCTGGAATACAGTACGAAGGATTTTATTTCCATCAATAAATCGTTATTAATATAACAAAGAACACTTGTAGGCCTAGATGTGTAATTAGTTATGGGCGGTAACCAATTTAGCTACGTCACAATTTTTTTTTTTTTCGTGAGTCGCTTTTTTTTATCCGCGCATCTTCAAGAAGAAAGATGCTGCGGGTAGTGCTGAAGAAATGGACGTGTAAACCGTGAATGAATCTATTTTTTCGTCACTGAAAAATTGAGAATAATTTTATCGGCGTCCTTTTTTCGTCCCCCGATGTCCAAAATTAACTATGGCTTGCCCTAAAATCGGTAATTGAATAATAGCAATCAAGATCCTTGTCAGGTTTATTGATGCATTTTGTTGATTTTACATCCGGGTTTCTCTATCACTGACGTTATTTGCCCTTAAAACGAAGCTTCGACACCCCGAACTACGGTTTGTAACGACGCTTCTGATTGGTCCGTGGCGGATAATAGTGCGATAAAAAAGATAAATGTCAATCGGTATATTTAAAAAAAAAACAGCCACCTGTAGACGAAGCGTCTTAAAGAAATATTACGGGGTAAATACTGGAAAAATTGTTCCAATTGCCGTATTTTGGCCGTATTAATAGAAATGGCACCTGGAAGAATCCGACCTTGGACCAATCGGAGAGCGTCTCTTAGGCTACGTTGGGCTGATTCTACCACGATGCACGATGTTAGTGAGCGGAGCGGGTAATGCTGTCCAAACTTCACGAAATCACGTCAGAATTGGGTTCAGTTTTACGGTAGCTATGAATTGTAAGTAATGCCTTTCCCGTGCTTATTCTTCCATTCGTATTCGTCGTTAACTTTTCCGCTCGACACCGAGTCATGATGAATGACCGTGCTTGGGGATATTGCCCTGTTTCGATCGGTTTTTGACCGCTGCAAAATCAACACTCGTAACAGCAGCGGCAGCGGCAGCAGCAGCAACCTAACAGCTCCCAAATGGCGTTCAAAGAAAAGTCGAGTTCATTGTTCTCATTCTGCGCTTTGCTCTCCATCGTACATACTCGATCCGCTCGTTTCGGCCAAACCTTTCTCGACTCAATGCGAGTCGACTAAGGTGATGGTCGAATAGCCGCCTCGGCATTCCGGCTTCGTTAGTTGTTAGGCTTGCCCAAGAGTAGGAGGAGGAGGGTTGTCGTGAGGGAGCTTCTTATTTGACTCGGTGTCACTCGATGATGCATCTTGGATGCGCCACCAACTAAACCCGGTTCCGGTTGACGCTATTTGCCTTTCGATTCTCTACACCTTGAATTAAAATACACTTTTAATCCCTAATCCTTTGTGCGCCTTTGTTGTGGCGATTCTCTAGTTTCGCTTCTTTACACCTTTCATCTGGGCCTACATACAAATAACCTTTTTTTTCCTTCCTTCCTTCCTTTCTTTTTTTGGAGACATGGGTGAACGAGACAATTAATGATGGTGATTGCAACTTGCGAGCCTACAACTCTTGGTCTGTCGTCATTCTTGTTGTGTGTGTTTCTATTAATGTTTACATATTTACATACATTGCATCCATCGCTGCAAAATGGTTGTGTTTTTGTAAGGGTCTTGTAGAAATAAACTCGCCTAGGTAGGGTTATTTTAGTTGATGTGTTTTTCTAACTCACTCATTCCTAGTTAATTTCTTTGTTCTCTTGTGGTTTTGTTGGTGTTTATTTTGCATGCTAGTAGAAAGGATACTGTTTCATTCTCCACCAAGTAATTCGATGCTGTGTGTGTTTTCTTACTCGAATTAATTTTATTACCGTGCCTTTCAATCCACGAGTTGGAAATCTTTGAGTATATACAAAAGTGTACAAAGACTAAATGGTGGGTGAAGATGGACAAGTCCATGCCAAGCCTCGGCCGGCGAGTTAGTTGTCTGTCTTTAGATATCTGTGAACGTAGTAATTAATGCCGAGTTGGTTATGGCGGTGAAGATAGAGGAGGCCAGGCAGGTGGAAACTGAACATGCATGTGCAGCAGCAGCAGCAGCAGTCACTTGGTTGTTGTTTTCGCTGTCATGGGATGTGGCAGTTGCCCAGAGGGAGAAGCCGTACAAGCTATGAATCGTATGGTTAACTTCGACATAAGCGTATGGCTTTTCCCCTAGGAGGCTGCTAATTGCAACGTTTCCAATGTTAACCAGTGATGTGTCTTAACCACTATACGCTGATCAGCTGATTTCAAATATTTTTTTGTCTAACTCATCGACTTGACTTCCTGATATCGAAGTATATCTTACCTGCTTAACTTCCTGAAGCTTTGTTAAAAATATGGCTTCACACGCTGACCTGGCTCAAAATAGTTACTGTATTGTGGTGGTTGGCTTTAAGTAATTGTTTGAGATGGGGGCGTAGCATCAATTATAAGATATAGCCTAGGAGTTAGTTTTGCTTTGTTTTTTAATCATCAGTGATTTGCAGTTAAAAAAAAGTGCATTGAAGGCATTACAATTAATGGTTGCCTTTATTATAATATTGCAGCACCTGTTTATGTAGTTTGTGACAATTAGGAGAGCTTCACTGTTGTAAAAACTAATTTGCGTTGAAGATAGGACATAGCGTTTGCTGGACTGTTTCCAGCCAGCTCATGACATGTATAATGTAAACAAAAAGTACATGTGTTTTGGGTGGGTTGCTTAGGAACTTTGCTTCTGTAGTGAGTTGTGCTAATGAACAAATCTATGGATAGTCTATTTGTAACTAGTCTGCTTATACCACTGCATATGAATGTTTGGTTTTTAAATACACTGTTTGTATGGATGTTGATGAACATGTAGGCTATTGATCAAAATTAGCCGATTGGTTACCTTAGAGTATTGCAACATGCTACTTCACCAAGGATCTTGGCGATTAACTTAACTGTATTTGTTAACAGGGCCATGTGAAACCAGCACTGGTAATAAGAGCTACCTAGTAAGACATGAGTAGTTCCCTTGCTTTTTAAATCAAGGTGTGAGTGTCATAACCTATTGCCACACTATAATTTTAAACATTGGTATGATTTTAAAAATGTAACCATTAGCCTGGTGTTCACAATTGCACCTCACTTGCACATTTCTACTCTCAGTAATGTTCTTGCAAGAGGAAAGTTATTATTTAGTGACTTTGTTTTCAGTGATCTTTAGTGTTTCATTATGCAAAGTTTCTGTAATATATTTTCTGTTATGATTCTTATTATCTTTCTTTCTTTCTATTTTTTTTATTTTTTTTTATGTATTTTTAGTTTTGTTGATTGCAGTCAGTGCCATTCTGTTGACTATTATATATATTGAACGTTATGGCTTAAACTCGTATGGTTATTACAATGCCACTTCACAATTAACCATTATAGTCAGTTTGACAAAGTGTTAATTTGAAACTGAGTTTAAAAGTAGTGAATGTCACAAAGCATGCATATACATACGGTACTGTAGTTTGTATGCATGCTTTGTTTGGTTTACTATAATGAGGTATGGAGTAAGCTATGGGTTTAGCTTGCCTGGCTCTAACTTAAAAAAACGTTAGAACAAATGCAGAAAACGTCTTTGTGTTTATAAAAAAAACGACCAAGTCCATTTTTATGCATTTGTGTAGTCAGTAGTTAGTACATGAGCATGGACATTGCTTTATCTTATTTATGAAAAATAGAGTATTTTTCTAGACATTGAAATGATTAGTTCAAATGGATTATCCAATTTTTGAGCTTTCGAATTTGACCTTGTATGAAAAATGTGCAAGTTTTTAAAGAAAATGCAACTCCCCCCCTTGGAAAATTGAGAGTAGTTTTTGATCAAATAGTGTTTTAAGTAGAAAATAGTTTTGTTCACACCCTTGGTGAAAGAGTGCGCTCCGCCCCTGTTGAATATGCCTAGCCAAACAAGCAATGGTGAAAATATCTGCATTGAAATAGTATGTGAATAGGTCTATAACAGTATGCTTTTTTGTTTACCTGTGCTGACTTGTTTTGTGAATGGTCAAAGCTGCACAGAACAGAGCATGGTTCAACGTAGACCTAGCAGTTGTGTTTAGAGCTGATAGCAATACTATAGAAATATATTTATTGACAAAAAGTAACAAGTTTATCAAGCTACAAGCATACATTTTTTTTGTTCTTCTCTTCCAAGGACCAAATTTCAAATGAAGACATAACACAAATAGGCACTACTAATAATAGGTGCAAATTTTTGCATCTTATCTTTGAAGAATGTCTTCAGCAGTGATAAGTTTTTTTTAATGGATTTCAAAATATTTTTTTTTTTATTCCTAATAATAGAAATTAATTCTATTACATTGGAATTCACTAGGAAAGTTGCATTACTTACAAGAAACTTGCTTGTTGGTGGTTTGGTTTGGAAAAGTAAAAAGGAATCATTGCAACTAAACTGGGAAATTTAGTTTCTGCCAATGAACTAAAAACGTATTTATCACTAGCATGACACATGAAGATTGCGAATGTTTTAGATATATAGCTACTGTACATGTGTAAGATAAAAAGCTTTTAATTCTTTGGCAATATGAAAGTAGACTTAAGTGAAAAACTTGGTTAATGTGAAGTAGATTTAGTTGTATTGCTTACAGAGTTCAACATGGGCAAAGATATATGAAACATATTTCACAAAGTAATACTTGTTGAATTTAAATTTATCAGTATTTTTGACATTATTTTTAACTTGTCCTTATTGTGAGAATCTTTATATATTGTCAGAATTGTTTCCTTATTGTCAGAATCTTGTACATGCACACTTGCACTGGTTAAATTCACACCCATTTGAACTGAGCTCTCATGTTAAAGTTTTCCCTTATACAAAGGTTGTAACTGTCATTGACTATCTTAAAAAATGTATTATGTGAATCTTATATGAGTAATTAAAATTATAATTTGTATGTTGATTATTTTGTGTTATGGAACTGGCCTTGTGGATTGGGATATTCTTGTACTGGAACTCAATTGGATACTTAATTCATTTCAAGACTACCACCACAGGTGTAACTGGGTGGTATTGTGTTGCAGAATATAGTATGTAATTGTGCATTTTGCACTGAGAGCAGCACGATTTGAACACAAATTTTCAAAAATTATTTGAACTGAATTTGCTTTGTTTTACAAAAACTAGCATGTAAATGTGCGTTTCGCAAGGGGGTTGGACCAATTTGGTTTTGATGCTCTGTGCACCTTTCAAATCAAATGCCCATTTACTTGCCCTCTAGCATCACATTTGAATTTGAATACTAACTTACCACTGATGCTTGTTTTTGAAATCTATCAAATTTAATATTTTCGTTTTTGCTTTACAGGCTGAAATGAATGTTTTCAGCATGATGTTGCATCTCTTCACCATGAAACGCTACTGTCAAAGTTGAAAAAAGGAACCTCCTTTGTGGGGGAGAAGTGTTGGCATCCAAAATGGCCGATCCATTTGGATTGTACGACAGTGGTGGCAGCAGTTTGATGGAAGAAATGGGCGGACTGAACGATCCTAATGATTTTTCATCTCCACATCCTGGAATGCACATGTCTTCTAATCGAGGTGGGATGATGATGTCCCAGGCTGACTCTATGATGGGGCTCATGCCTCCGCAATCTCAGCCACCAAATCCTCAGCAGCAAGCCCCAGGTACGATGCCATCTTCACAACCTGGAATGAACAGTTATGGTCCATTGCCAGGGCCAATGGGAATGCACCATTCCAACATGTCTCCTGGCCCAAAATTGCAACATTACAATGATTACAATCAGTACGGACCACCTTCCCATTTGGCACCGATGAACGAATCGGGAATGAATCGCCCAGGCGTACCACCTACAGGAATGCCATCTCAGGGAATGTCGAGTCCACACCAGGGAATGCTCGCTCCATTGCAGCAGTCTTCGACGCAATCAGCTTCTCAGTCATACGGCACTTTACAGAGGCCAGTGAATCCGAGCCAACACATGGGTAGATCTGACATGGCGGTTCCAGCCGTCTATGGAGTACATAACAGCATGCCCCCGTCACAAACTCAGTCGGCAACCAATTCGCAGCAACCTATGCAGATGAACCAGAACCAAGTGTGGAACAATCCTCCTTATGTTCAAGAGCAGTCGAGAATACCCGCTCAGACTCACACGTTCATGCAGCATTCAGATTACGGCCATCCAGGTGGCCCTAACAGCGCCAACCTCGGGGTCGTTGGAAATCAACGGTTGTCGCATTATACCGATCAAGTACCTCCAGATCCTTCCAACACACACCTGTCAATGGCATCGCAGAGCATGCCTCACATTCCTCCACAATCACGTTCGATTGCTGGTGGCACAAACAATATGGTGAACATGCCACAAGGAACGCAAAGCCATCAAATGTATTCTCAGAATCCACAATCGATGGGTCCGTCGATGGGTGGTGCAAGTTATCATGCGACCTCTTCTCTGATGCCTCCAGGGCCCCAACAGTCTCAGCGACCACCCTACGGATACTCGAGGGATCCTGGACTTAGGCCACCTCACGTCAACTCAGGTCAATCCATGAACCCTTCCAGCAAATTGTCACATTATGCTCAGCAGTATGGACCAAATGGAGCGGTGCAAAACCAGTCATATCAGATGCAGACACCACCACCGTCTGTCCAGCATTCCCACAGCATGAACTCTGCTGATCCTGTGCCTCCAATGCCACACTATCCGAATCAGTCAGTGCCAAACGGTAGTCCTCACTACAGACCAGTCTACCCCAAAATGAGCATGTCTCCGCACCGACCAACACCGCCGCCACCACCTACGATCAACTCGCCTATGCCACCTCCTTCTCACACTCCTGAACGCTTGGCTGTTCCAAATATGTCTCCTCAACCTTCTCAGGGTTCTTACCGGTCACCTGGACCAAGTAACAGTCCAGCTGTGGCTCAGTCGAGTCTTCAGCAGTTGGAACAGATGGTGATGCCACACATGAACAACCAAAACAGTCCCAATGCCGTGCAGTCAAATCCGTTTCACACAGTGATGACCCCTAACACCACTCCTAGCCCCAGCATGATCAACTCGTCTGGAATGATGGCACCCTCACCTGGAGCGCCTCAACCACCAGCGCAGTACATGCCTAACGCACCTTCGATGGAAGGTACTCGCACTCATCCTCAGCCGAGTTTAGGACCAATGCCTACGCCTGTGATGAGTGCACCCAGCCCTGGTACGATTGCGATGAGCAGCAGCGGTGCAGCACCGAGTCACATTCCTCCTCCTCCTCTTCCTACCACAACCCAGCAGAGACCTTGTGTATCTCCAAATTCTGTATTTACTGAAAGCCAAAACGTGCAACAGCAGATGCAGCAATACTACAACATGCCACAAACTTCTCAAACTCGACAAAAGGTAAGCTTCCATTGCTATTGAACTAATTTGATAACAACTGTAAACTTAATTGGAAAATTTGAGATTGTTATTATGAACTGCATGCTGGCCATGGATAAAAATCAACAAACATATAGAATGCTCAAGTACAGTGGTATCTTGGTTTTCGAACGTAATCCGTTCCGGAAGATTGTTCGAGTTCTGAAACGTTTGAAAACCGAAGCGCAGTTTCCCATAGATGAGATGAGATGAGCACAGATTGATTGCACACGGTCACCAGATAAGCTGAAATATCATCTCCGGGTTGCGTGCGTGTTCAGGACTCAACAGCCGACAGTCAGTCCTAAGGATCTTGCACTCAAACAGCTGCGTGGCATGTTTGACTTCTGAGGCTGTTCGATAACCGAAGCATTACTTTCTGTTTTACGGCGTTCGTAAACCAAAATGTTTGTCAAAGGAGACGTTCAAAAATCAGTTCCACTGTAACTGAATATTAAGTAAACAAAAAAACAAGTGTGTAGTTGCATTACATGTATAGAAAGAAATGTTATACAATAGCTCAGCTTCATAAGTGTGATATTTTGCACTGAATTTGCGAACAACATTAATTATATGAATTTTTCCTTAACCATTGAAATTTCTTCAGAAATTTAAGTTGCAATTTGAAACCTCAAGGTTTGTAAAAGAAAAATGTTTGCTTACGTATGAAAGCCTATTTAAAAAAATTAGTACATACATAGTTACAGGTACTGTACAGTTAATGCTTTATCTTTTTCAATTCCTTTTTTATGGCATATCAGTTTGGAGGTTACATTGATAATTTGTTGTTTCTGTATGCATACATATTATCTTGTCGAGTGTAATTTGTAAAAGCATTTGTAGCAGTTTATTCAAAGTATACTTGCTGTGACCTGGGTAACATTCAACAAGTTTAAAAGTCTGGATCTTGGATGTAATAATTAGAAAGGTCCACTGTCACATGCAATTATTGGTGTGGCAAGTCGAGCAAGTTGCGACCTGAGCTTCTTGCCCAACTAGCATCCATTATTTGTGCAAAAAGTTGATGTCACAGTAAATTTTGAATTTAAAATTTACTAAACTGAGACTGTGAATTGATTGTTTTTCTAAGACTGGAGCTTTTGTTCGATCGGTCCTTTATATTTGTTCAGTGAAATTATTGAGTTCGACTTGACCTTTCTAACTACAACTTATAAATAGTACAGGGTAGTTGTAACTAGGAGGTTGATTTGTTAGAAAAGTGCTATAGTTCCTTCATTTTTTGGGGGGAATTAAGTTTTTATTTTCACTTTACACCAGGCTTGGGTTTTTGACAAACTCTATGACATGTCAAAAACTGGGTTTTAACTATCAAAGACTTGTCAAAAAATGTCAAAAACCTGTCATCGTAAAATCTAACAGTAAATATAGACGCTAAATATAAATCCGTATTAGTACAGTATATAGTGTTACAGTAATATAAAGTACTCACTTCCATATAAAGTCACTAATTTACAAAAATTATGTATAATGAAAATTTCTCTATTAAAAAAATATAAAGTTGTGATTGTGATTTATCATCATCCCATGAGAAAGAAGTACAAAACATCAAAACAAAGCATGAAATGTTAAAACAAATAACATCATAACACACTAACAACATACAGTGAAACATAACAGTGAAAATCAACCTCACAGAAATCATTGACTGTGAGACTGTTGAAGAAAAAAAAAACTAGCTAACATATCGAGTATATTTTGACCAGTCCCTTCATTTTGGCAAGCAAACAGTTCAGCTACTGTAGTCACAGCAGTGTTTCTCAAAGCGTGGTACGCATACCTTTAGCACTACTGTAAGGAAAAAGTAGAGAGTATGCTGCAAACAGTGAAATGTACTGAATGGGAATTGGAATGATAAGGGTGTTGCTTGGCCCACACAAAATTTAGATGCACCTAAATTTATATATCCAAAAAATGTATGAAAAAGAATTAAAATGAATGTACATTAAAGTGCGATTTTTCTTAACGGGAGTACTTATTTTCATGAAAATTACAGAAGAAATACACAGATGTTGCAACTTTGAAAAACACTGTTCTACAGCTTACAAAGGATTAGGATTATATTTCTAATCTATAAAGGGTATCAAACAGGAGAATAAGTGCAACAATAAAGAATTGTCTTTTTATGGCTACAAGTGTAAAATAAAAAGGTTTTTGACAAATGTTTGTCAAAAACTGGTTTTTTACATGACGGTTTAAACCATGGTTAAAACTGGATATTGACTGTCAAATGTCGAAAACTTGTCAACCATACTTTACACTGCTTATTATACAAGATGGATGGAGAATTGTCCACGTCGTTACCTGACCAGACAATGCTGGACTTTGTAATTCTGATGAGCTACTTTTTCATGTCTTCCGCAGATCATGGAATTGGAGGATAAGTTGACTATGCTCCAACAGCAGCAGATTCCTCCTGCGCAACCCCTTGTCCCGCATCCTCTTCCTCAGCATCAACTTCAATCTAACAACTCACCTCATTCGACTAATTTGCAACCACCTACTCCAGAAACAGCATTGCCACCCATCCATCAGCAATCGCAATCACCACCACCTCCTCAACTTTCAACTGAAAGTCCACAGGACACTTCTCAGCTGTTAAGTTCTCAGCCCATCCAAGAGCATAACGATCCAGCTTCCCCAAGCCCTTCTTACATGTTGCTTACTGGCAATAATTGCCAACCTTCAATTGTTTCTGCTGCGCAGGTATGTGCAGAATACTTCTTATTTATTTGCTTTTATGTTATTTTCCCTCTCTCTCTCTTTTTTTCTTCCTTTTTTGTCATGTTGCCTAGAGTTGATTGAATTGAAACACACATGCAACTCACTGACTATGTAGTTCCAGTATGTATATGTATTGGGTATATCTTTATCAGTGACACTGATTGGTCTGATTATGGGAGAAACGTTGCAAAATAGATATTTTGATGGCTAACCAATAAATAAAATCGCATAATGTGAGACAATGGTGCTTGTAGTTCATACTGAATGAATCATCCAGTAGGTGATAGTGTTTATAACAAGATGGATAACTTGGTTATTGTGCACTACTATCTCAACACAATATATAAACAACATATCTTTGATTGCCATTACATTCTTCTATTACTTATGTCATGCTGCCTCATTTATATACCACACGACAATGTCAATGCTCTACTAATTTTTCTTGCTTCATTTTCAAGTTTCTTTCTAATATACAGGGTGATTCGTTATTCCCTGGTAAAACTTGACAGGGTGGTAAGGTCCTGCAAAACAACCATAAAGGCTATATGAACCTATGTCTGCAAGCGCTTTGTTTCTGAGTTAATGTTTGGCCAGTTGGTGTAATTCAGATCCTGGTATCAATGACACCTGGCTGAATTAATTCAGCTAATCAAGTATATTTGAAAGAGTGCGGCATTCCCAAATGAGGGGGGGGGGGAAGACATTGTCAAGCCTGCATTGAATCGAATGGAACAGTTATCATATACAGTATCATCAGTAACCACAGTGTGTTGCACAAGAAAAGGGCTACGTTGCACTGCATTGCACCGATGGGTTAAATGTACTATTGTATTTTTTTGTTGTTTAGTTGCATGTTACCGTCCTGTAAAGTTTTTACTAGGGAATAACACCATGTATGTTAAAATTGTTAAAAACGGAAATAATCACTATGTATGTTAAAATTGTTGCAGTACAGGGTGTTTACAAAGTTCTGGGGCATGTAAGAAAGGCAACTCTTTGTCATGCAAAAACTTCTTGGATAAAAATCGTGTTGCTTGCTACAGATGTCCTTAATGCCTGCTTGTTTCTGTATGGTGACAAGCTTCACTGCAATACAAATGTTATGTGGGTGGCTGCTCACCATACAGATACAAGCAAAATTTGGGTGTTTGTATCACATTATGATACTTTTCACATGGGATAAACTTGCTCCTTTTGAACCCCCTACATGCCCTAGATGTTTGTAACAGATCCTGAAACACCCTTTATGATTTTTTCTCTCAGAGCTGTTTAAAATACATGAAAATTAGTGTGATACTCTACAATTTAATTAGTTTTGTTTATTTGTATATCTTTAATAATTGAGAAGATGTGCTGTGACATAGGTACAATATACTTTTAAGAACTCATTAAGCCATGTACACCACAAAATTTAAGTGAAAAATCTGTAGGTTTTGACAATAAGTAATGTAGATCTTTTATTTTAAAAATTGTTTAAAAATGTAAACGATTATTTGATGGTTTTCAATTCATAATGGCTGTAGGAAAATGTTTTTACTGAGTAGTAGTTCTGTGAACTGTCACTGCATTCACATTAAAAACAAAACAAAAACCAACCCTATGGGGATTCGACCCAAGCACCTTTGGGTTAGGAGTCTAGCAAGCGTACTACTGTACCAATCTGGCTCATAAAGAAAAAATTTTGAAAAACAAACATAGCAAACAAAAAGTAGTAAAATAAGTAAATAATAAATGGAGTGCGACTGCAACCAAAATGTAATGGGTTCTGTGGAAAGTCCTTCTGAATAACTTGTGCAAGTCGTAAGTAAATCCATTGAACCATTCGCAAGTTATTGCGAGACATAGACACACACAGACAAATGTCATTTCGTCCCACTTGTCGAAACATAGACCTCACTTCGTTTGATCAATAAATGGTGGTTTGACAAAGGTTGAGATCCCGAGCATAAAAGCATAGAAATATCACTCTCTGCCTGAATTAAAAAGAAAACATTTTATGCGTTATGAGTTTTATATCCATTGATTTTTTTAAGCCAAAAAAGTATTATTTTACTTTTTCCATAACTTGCCCTTACTTAATTTCCCATTTGGTTAAATTTTTATTTGGGATAGAAGATAAATTGTTTTTAAATTGTGAAGTTTGAGTTGTTTGTATTTTTGCTTCAATTTTCAAGAACTGCCTTCTGTAACTTGTGAACCTGGAGAGCTTGCTTGCTTGCTTGCTTGCTTTCTTCCTTCCTTCCAGCCATGTAATTTGGCTGCTTTTTTTGTGAATGTGCATAATGACATGTGAATTAAGCCCTTGGGTGAATAGAATCGTTTGATTCTTGCATTTTCCTAGAAGTAGATGATGTCAAAAACAAAAACAAAAAACTTAAGCTTTGCAAGAATAGCATAAATCTGATTGCTTGACCACGTGTTCTGATAAAGGCACGGTCTTTGTGTTTCAGTTATGAGATTCAAAAATCTTTTTGATGCCATGCTTTGATCATTTCTAAAATACCTAAAGAACTGAGAATAATTTGGTGCAAAAGCATTTCTAAGTTTAAATTTACAAGTGTGGTTGCATTAGATTTTTGAATGCAAGTCAAAATTTGGAGATGCTTGCGTGGTTTATTTGAAGTGGTTGTTACAGTGTGGTCGTTTTCTTCTTTGCAGTCTGAATTGTTGCCTCAAAATCCTCAAGCACCAGTTCAGCTCGACCATGAGCTACCTATGCCAACGGTTCAGCCCATATCGGAAGCGCCTGTGGTTTCGTTTCAGTCTCCAAATGAGTTCCCACCAATTTCTGTCGATTCGTCTCTTGGTTGTGCAGATGATCCGTCAGCAGCAGTTTTCTCTGGCTCGATGAATTCTCTTGGTGAGGATCCGAAAGCTTCCAAGGATAAAAACCAAGAAAAGGCTAATCGCATCATTATGGAAGCAGTTGCAAAAGCTCATGCAGCTGGTAATGTGGATATTCCTAGGGTAGGTTGCTCATTTCTTTGATAACTTGAACATTAACAAAACAGAAATATAAAATAACACTCACTTTGGCTTTTCCTTTGAGCATGTTTGAAGGAGAAGGCTGGCAAAGCCATTTCTACTAAAACGTTGGCAAGAGTAACTAACTAACTAACTGGCTGGCTGTTCTTTCTCACCTATTTTTTGGATCTTAGGAGAAATAGCTTAACCTCTCATAAACAAACAAAAAAAAAAACTATCATATTTCATGTGAATATTCTTAAAAATTGTTTTAAAAAATCAAGTTGGTTGGTTGGCTTAAACCACCAACTTTTTTGTTTGATTTTCTTCCTTTAGTTGTATTAAAATAGTTTTGCATGTTGGTTGGCTTATTGATACTGTTTTAGGTACGGTCGTATACTGTAACCAAAGCTATTATTAACTTTTCTCGAAGTAAATGTAATAGTCATTTACAAGTTAGTGAAAATAATCAGTTCCCCTTACCAACGTATAATTAAGGCTAGCTGGCTGTTTCTATCATGTTTGTGTAATAGCATCGTTAAAAAACAAAACAAAATGAAACATTACTTAAATATAGGTGATGACTCCCCCACCTATCGATGAGACCGTTGTTCAGCCACTAGAAACACCTGAAGGATTGCCCTTACCAGAAACAAAAAAGAAGCCGAAGAAGAATTATAAGAAAAAAGATCCTAAAGAACCAAAAGAACCCAAACCCAAGGCTCCAAAACAACCCAAAGAGCCTAAAACACCAAAAAAACCTAGGACTCCGAAAGAGAAGAAACCCAAGGAGAGTAAACCCCGCAAAGAAAGCGACGGAACAAAAAAGGCCTCCAAGTCAAAATCCAAGAAGTCAAAAGAGAACAAACCGAAGGACGAAGGCGGAGGAGAGACGACTGTTGCTGCCGAGACGGTCGAACCAAAAGAAGGTGAGGGAGCTGGTGATCAGGTTCCGAAGGCAGAAAATGCTGAAGAGAAATTAAAGCCAACTCCAAAGAAAAAGGAATCGAGACCAAAGTCTTCATCAAAGTCATCTGCTAAAAAGAAGCTATTACCGAAGTAAGCACTCATCTGAAGCTATTAATAAAATGGAGTGTTACATTTTAAGCTCAATTTCCAGGTTTTCTTAATTTTCTGGTTGAGCTTATAATCAGTCATTAAAATTTTGTAGAGCAATATTGAACTTCACCAAGAAGAAACGAAAACGTGGAGCATCATCAGATGTGTCAGATCTAGAAGTTACTCCTCCTCCATCACCAGCTGCGGATGAAGACAATTCTAACGTAAAAAAAAATATATATATATATTTATTATTTTAACCATTAGTTGTCTTTTGAACGACTATTCTTATGGCGCCCTATTCTCTCAGAAACGAAGATCTGCTCGTAACACCAAGAGGAAGAAGTATACAGACGATATTGACTTGGAAATTAGCGATGACGACCATTTGGATTTGGATTTTGACAAAGTACTGCATCCAGATGGTACTCCCTCTGCAGATGGTGCTTTGAAACCTGTACAGTTTTTTGTGGTTAGTGACTGGTGTACTGCTTATAGGCATAGCAAGCGTTAGTTTGAAAAGTTGTAATTGGTAACTTTACTTTAAATGGTTAGAATCCAAGTGAAGAAGATAGTATGGTTGTAGAAAAAATTATGGGGATGCGAACTGTCAAAAAAGAGGTAACCACATAATTAAAATGGCTATCTTCATTATTATTATTATTATTATCGTTATTTTTTTTCTAAGATATGGTACTAAATAATTGTTTCATGGAACAGATGGAAGGCGAGGAAGAACCAGAAGAGGAAGAAGAGGAATATTATGTCAAATATAAAAATTTGTGAGCCTATTTTCAAGTCAATGTATGACTTTTGAAAAGAAAGCACCAACATTCAATACATTTGGCAATACTTTTCTGTTTAGTTCCTACCTGCATTGAGAATGGAAAACTCAAGAAGAACTTGAGAAAGGAGATAAGCGTGTTCTTCCAAAAATCAAACGCTACAAGCAAAAGAAATCACAGTCAAGCAACATTTTTGAATTTGTAAGTTTTACTGATTAAGTAAAAAAAAGTTTAAATTATTATTATCATTGGTGTTTGAGCTGTGATTGTAAATGAACCAATTCAATGTGTAAACATTTTTACAGCTGGAAGAAGAATTTTTCAACCCAGAATATGTTGAAGTGGATCGTATACTGGATGTAACTGAAACAATCAATCCCCAGACTAGTGAACCAACACATTTGCAGACTGGTGAAACAACGGATCCGCAGACCAACGAAACGACGGATCCACAGACCAATGAAACAATGGATCTGCCAATTAGTGAAACAACAGATCTGAAAACCAGTGAAACGTTGAATCCACAGACTAGTGAAACAACTGATCCGCAGACGAGTGAAACACCTGATCCGCAGACGAGTGAAACACCTGATCCGCAGACGAGTGAAACAGTCGATCCGCAGACGAGTGAAACGACCGATCCGGAAACGAGTGAGACGACCGATCCGCAGACGAGTGAAACAACCGATCCGCAGACGAGTGACACAACCGATCCGCAGACGATTGAAACAATCGATCTGCAGACTGGTGAAACAACGGATTCACCAACTAGTGAAGCAACGGTTCCACAGCCTAAGGAAACGAGCGATGCACAGGCTTGCGAAACCACAGACCCACAACCTAAGGAAACAACAAATGCGCAACCTAAGGAAACGACTATACGTCACTATTTAGTAAAGTGGCGCGGCTTGTCATACGAAGAGAGTACCTGGGAAACAGAAGATGATGTTGACAAGGAGAAAATCGACCAGTTTGAAATCTTCAAGAAACCACCATCAAAGGAAGAATTAAAGGTAGGACTGTTTTAAATGTCTCATTGTGTGGTTTGATAATAATAATAATAAAAATAATAATAATAATAATAACAACAACAACATAGTTCTGGAACGCTGAGAGTTTTTATTTTGTGTATGAATTATTATAATTGAAGGCAAAAAAGCGACCCAAAGCTAATGAGTGGACTAAAATGGAAGCATCGAGGGATTATAAAAATGGAAATACACTCCGTGAATATCAATTGGAAGGCCTGAATTGGCTGATGTTCAGTTGGCACAATGGGTAAATAGCAAACAAGAGCTGGTTGTGACTACTTTTGCAACGTTAGTTGGAGTGACAATTTTGTTATGTCTTTGTTTTTAGACAAAATTGCATTCTTGCTGATGAGATGGGTCTTGGTAAAACAATCCAATCGATTGCGTTTTTGTATGAAGTTGCTGGTTACGGTTTCAAAGGTCCATTTCTTGTGATTGCACCCTTATCGACCATTGCAAACTGGCAGAGAGAATTTGAAACTTGGAGTGATTTAAATGTTATTGTATATCATGGAAGGTATTATTAACTAACAAGCTTTGATTTGTGACATTACTTTGATGAAAATACTGAAAAAGTGACTCTATTGTAATAACTTGAAACTCGCAGTTCCGCTAGCAGAAATATGATCCAGGAGTATGAAATGCATTACAAAGATGAAAAGGTAACGACTGCATTGTCCAATATTAATCATCTTGTGGTTTTGTTTGAAGTGATGTTTCAAAGTAAACGTTTGATTGCTCAGTGCTAAGCTCTAAGCATCTGATACATCTCATCCGCTGATCAAACAAAACTAGAACTTTGACCCCATATTCAGTGAAGTTTGTGAGGTGGTTTCTTCCAAGTGCATACTAAGTTCTCATTGGGCTTGTGAATTTCAGGGAAAGAAAATACCTGACTTGTACAAGTTTCACTGCCTCATCACTACTTTTGAGATAATTATTTCGGATTGTTTGGAGTTGAGAGAAATTCCATGGCGATGTGTGATCATAGATGAAGCTCACCGATTGAAGAACAAGAATTGCAAGCTTTTGGAAGGATTGCGATTGATGGATATGGTAGGACTAGATCGGGTTTTTATGTGGTCCCTGACAATTCATCAAAGATCAAAAACTACAATTTGCACTTTTCTTACAGGAACATAGGGTTTTATTATCTGGCACACCGCTCCAGAATAATGTAGAAGAACTCTTTAGTTTATTAAATTTTTTGGAACCAACTCAGTTTGCATCATCGGAAGACTTTTTACGCGAATTTGGCGATTTGAAAAGTGAATCTCAAGTGCAGAAGTTACAACAGGTGATTTATCGGAAGTTTCAACTTAGTTTTTACAGTTTCATGTATCCAAGTACAATAGTGGTAACTTTGCAATGAAACATTTTGCATCTAAATCACTTGCAGCTTTTGAAACCGATGATGCTGCGGAGATTGAAGGAAGATGTCGAAAAAAGCTTGGCACCAAAAGAAGAAACAATCATTGAGGTGAGTTTGAGAATGCTGCTAACTCCGCACGGGGCACTCTTGTTTTCTCTACCCTGGAAAACCGTTACTTTCACCCTCGTCCCATCATTGTTCCGGCAGCATTTTTCTATTTAATAAAGTTGGTGTGATGGCCACATGACCTATCTTAACGGAAGTCGGTGCAGTCCTTAAACTACAAATACCTTCCTTGAAATGCTGTGAAGAGTTTCAATGTTGACAGTTTTTCATGTTTTGAACTTTGTCCAGGTGGAGCTGACCAACATTCAAAAGAAATATTATCGTGCAATTTTGGAAAGAAATTTTACGTTTTTGGCAAAAGGCACCACGAGTGCCAACGTACCGAATCTCATGAATACCATGATGGAGCTTCGCAAATGCTGCATTCATCCGTACCTAATCAATGGGGCGGAAGAACAAATTCAGACTGAACGTCGAATTTCTGCAACCGATTCATCCGACAGTTATCTTCAAGCCATGATACAGTCATCGGGAAAATTGGTTCTCATTGACAAACTGTTGCCAAAATTGAAGGTCAATGGACATCGTGTCCTTGTCTTCTCCCAGATGGTGAGATGTCTGGACATTCTTGAAGACTACCTGATTCAACGACGGTAACTTGACTGCCGCCATGTTGCTCGATTGATTGGTAGTCTTGCTGGCTTTGTAACGCTAATGACCCTGTTTAGGTATCCGTATGAAAGAATAGATGGAAGAGTGCGAGGAAACATGAGACAAGCTGCCATTGATAGATTTTCAAAACCAGGTAGGTGATGGCTCTTCTACACTTTTCCTTGTGGCTGATGACGAATGCTGCAGAGCTTTGTATTTATCTTCTTGTAGATTCGGACCGCTTTGTATTCTTGTTATGCACTCGTGCTGGAGGTCTTGGGATCAATTTAACTGCTGCTGATACTGTGATCATTTTCGATTCGGACTGGAATCCACAAAATGACTTACAGGTAGAGTTGAGTTAATCTTTTTTTGTAAAGCCGACACCAGATGAAAGCCTCAACTTGAAACAAATGTTTACAGGCACAAGCTCGTTGTCATCGTATTGGTCAACAAAAATCTGTTCAAGTGTACAGGTTAATATGCAGAAACACCTATGAAAGAGAAATGTTTGATAAAGCGAGTCTAAAATTAGGCTTGGACAAAGCTGTTTTGCAATCGATGAATACTGCTAATAAAGAAGGAATAGGAACTGTAAGTTGCGATGATGGAATTTGTTTACTTTTGACTTTTTTCTTGTAAATTGATTGTTGAAATGCATTGTTTTCCAGTCCCAACAATTATCGAAAAAAGAAATAGAAGATCTTCTTAGAAAAGGTGCCTATGGTGCTATCATGGATCAAGATGATAATGCTGCTGACCAATTCTGCGAGGAAGATATTGATCAGATCTTGCAGAGAAGAACTCAAGTAAATTTCGCAAACTATTTTGTCGTAGACCAACTGTAGAGTAGTACTGTTTAAAAAAGATGTTAAACTTTATTTCCAGGTGATTCAATTAGAATCGGGTGTCAAAGGATCAACCTTTGCAAAGGCAAGCTTTGTTGCATCGGACAATCGTACAGATATTGAAATTGATGACCCAGAATTCTGGCAAAAATGGGCCAAAAGAGCAGAGATCGACATGGAAGAGTTGAATGCAAAGGTACGTACGCGGGGTGACATTTGTGTTGATCGGGACACTGGCCATCAGCTCAATAATCGTGTTACGTTACAGAATGATTTGATAATTCACGAACCGAGACGCAGAGTGCAAACTAGACGCTTTGGTAATGAGGACAGTTTGCTCGAGTTGTCAGAACTGGATTCAAGCGATGATGACGACAGCATTGGTAGTGGAAGACATGGAAGAGGATGTAAGTTCCAGAATCCAACATATCTAAATAAATAGTTTTTTTAAAAATTATCATTATTGTGCATTGTATTCACGACGTTTGTGTTTATGTAGTCAAACGACAAACAAGAAGACGGCGACGAAGAGGCGACGAACGTGACGATGACATGATGGACTCTTACGCTGGTTTCTACTTCTGGTCTCGTTCCGACTGCTTCAAAGTGGAAAAAGGACTTCTTACATTTGGGTAAGAACGTTTCCCTGTTTTATGGCTGCTTAGTACTGGTGTTCAATGATGTCTAGCCATGCTAATACCGAGAAACGGGCTTTTTGTTTCTGTGAGTTTAAACTATTCTCTTAATGCTGAGAACTAATTAATGCCTTTAGGTTGATTTGGTGTCTTCCCCTTCTTTTTGAATGAAAGTTGTTATTCAGTGTTGATTACCCATTTCAGATGGGGTCGTTGGACGGAATGTCTCGGCCATGGGAAGTTCAAGAGGAAATTGAACGAACGAGATGTCGAAGAAATTTCTAGAGCAATAGTGAGAATTTTTTGAAATGCATCCTTCAAAAATTAGCTCTTGGCAAGTCATTGAAATCCCATTGAAATCCCGTTTCAGTTGCTGTATTGCCTGAAATTCTATAAAGGTGATGAAAAAATCAAAGGTTTCATCTGGGACCTGATCACACCAACTGTCGATGGAGAAACAAAGGTTCACAAAAACCATTCTGGTGGGTGCTTTTTGTTTCATGTAAAAAATGTTGCTTGCATTAGCAAGTTTTTGTCACTGAACCGATGGATTGTTTGCAGGTCTGTCTGCTCCGGTTCCGCGCGGAAGAAAAAGCAAGAAAAACAAAAAAGAATTGAAACAAATTATGAACAACTTCATGGACACTTATGATTGGGCCAAAAATCCTAAATACAACCCAGAAATTATTCTGGCCGATGAAGGCTACAGACGTCACCTTCAACGACATGCCAACAAGTAAGCGAGGCTCTCTTAAACAAGCTGTCTGTCTGTCTGTCTATCATTGGGTTTTTTTGGTTGTAAATCATTGTGTACTTGTGTAGAGTTTTGTTGAGGGTGCGACTGCTGTATTATGTCAAACAAGAAGTGATAGGCGAACTTGCATTTCAAGTGGCCAGATGAATTCCTGCTAGGTGAGTTGATTCACGATCAGGGTGGTCAGGGTGCAATGGTTTCTTGAACATGATGAATTTAGTATTACTGAAGGTGCTGATGTGTTAATACCTTGGAGAACTGACTTTGGTAGTGGAGTACTTGAATTATTCAGATGGAATAAGTGGTCAGGTGGTGAAGTTGAACTTTTTCTTTTCAGTGATATACCAATCATGAGTCCTTGTAGTGACAGTGATTTTCCTGTTTTTTGGTGGGACAAGGAAGCAGATAAATCATTATTGGTTGGCGTATACAAACACGGTAACTAAATCTCGATTCCCTAGTTTATTGGTGGCTTTTCTTCTTTTTCGTTTCATTTTAAAAGTGTGTTATTAGAATTGTTGACAGTGTTGGTGCTGCCCGGTTGAAAGGTGAAACAGGCTTGAAGTGATTTATTTATTTATTCCTTGTAGGTTATGAAAGATATAATGTCATGCGCTTAGACCCAGCATTATGTTTTCTAAGTCGGTGCGGGCCTCCCGACGGAGCAGCAGTGTTAGCGGAATTGAACGAGCAAGGGTTCGTTTGTAAATTCTTTGTTGCCACTCTAGTGCATGCATGAAGTTGGTGACTTCATAGCCTTAATTATTTACAGGCTTGAAGATGAACTCGACTTCAAAGGCGCAAAGGATAAGGATTACTTAGATGTAAGATTGGTCTTCCTTTCACGCTCGAGTTGACTTTTTCACATGTACTGAAAGGAAGGAATAAAATTTTGTTGGTGTTTAGGACGATTATGCACTTTCCCCTGGCAGCCCTAGTGGTGATTCAACTCCAAAACCTTCAACTACACCACTCCCATCAGAAGCAAGTGGGTGTTCCTACCAGTGTAAATTCTTTACCCTCCCCTTGTTTCGAAACCTATGATTGAGCTTTTGAGATAAAAAAATTTGTAACCCTAAATCTACCCACTATAGATCCGTATTTTAAAAGCCCTGTGAACTTCGCAGTTTCAGGTGAAATGGGAAAGTTACCGTTCCCGTCTGCATCTGATCTAAACGGTCGTTTGCGCCGCATCATCACAGGCTACCAGAGGAACCATAAAAAGCAAGAAATGAAACTCCAACAGAGAGCCAGGGTACGTGACGGTGGTTCACGCAAAAAGGTTACTTGCCACTAATACCTCAAACAGACTAGGCTAAGAGTTGGGATGCGTGTTGTCTGTTATTTACTTGTATGGGTTTGCTAAGGTGCTATTATTGGTTTAACAAATGAGCGGTAACAATAGTAACAACAATGGTTAACGATCATTCATGTGGTGACGTATGGACCTGTGCTACTAATTTGTTTGGGGTATAAGAGTTTGATTAACACAGTAATGGAATTGTTGTGCATAGTATATTTGTTTTATTTTTAACGTTGCGGCTCAGGACACGGAGGTAAGCATGGTGAGTGGCATGCACATTTGTAACGTGGGTTTGTGTTAGCTTGATTGCTGATTTGGCTCGATTGTGAATATTTATATATATAATTTCAATGTTCTGTTTATTTATTCATTTATTTGTTTTGTGTTTATTTATTTTTAAAGTACATTCCATTTTTGCAGAGGATTGAAAAACGAGAAAAGTTTGAAGCTGCGATCAAAGAAAGGGAAATAAAAAAGAGGGAGCTCCAACAAAGGTATATCATATAAGCTAGCACATCACTTGAAACATTTTGCATCGATCAAACAATTGATTTTTGAATTTTCACTCATCTTTGGTGTTTATTGTTTGTTTGTTTGCAGATGGTCTCGCCGAGAAGAGGCTGATTTTTATCGCACTGTTTCCACCTTTGGTGTGGAGTATTTCCCTAAGGAAAAGAGATACGAATGGTCTAGATTTAGAGCATTGGCTCGACTCGATAGGAAGTACGATGATACCTTGACGGAATATTTTAAGGCATTTTATGCAATGTGCAAGAAAGTTTGTGGAAAACCTCTTGCTAAAGATGAAGGTAGGTTCTTTTTCCACTGGTGTTGTCGATGATTCATACACAATTATGTTTGTTTGATCTTTTTTTGGTGAACTTGCAGAGATGATGTTGTCTTATTTTGTTGAGCCAATCACTGAAGAACGAGCTCGTCGCTGCTTGGAGCGGGTTGATTTGTTAAACAAAATTCGTGAGGAAATTCTGTTTCATCCAGAATTGGATAAACGTCTCCAGTTATGTCAGTCGTCAATGGACTTGCCTGATTGGTGGATTTCTGGAAAGCATGACAAGGAGTTACTCATAGGCGCAGCCAAGTATTTTGCTATTTTCTTTTTTGTTTGATTATTTTGTTTCTTTGTTTTTTTGTTACCTGTTTGGTGTGTTCGCTTGATATGACGGATGTTATGCTACTTAGGCTGGAAGGAAATAAATCGTTACAATGAGTTTGCCCTTTTTTACTTTTTGTTAAGTTCAATTTATGTTCACTTTGATTTATTTTTTGTGTGCAGTTCGTTTTAGTTGTTTGATTTATTGGTTATTTCATTTGGTTTGAGTTTTTTTTTATTGATTTAAAATTAAGCTGTTGCAGCCAGAAAACACACCAAATGGGCAAGCAACAATTTGTTTCTTGTCATCTGATGAATTGTTTTGATAGAAAATTAGTTTAAAAAGTAGTTTGTAGTTGCTTCTAAAATGTGTTGTTTTTTTTTTTTTTCAATTTCAGACATGGTTTAAGTCATACCGATTACCACATTCTACACGATCCAGAACTCAGTTTCTTGGAAGTGTTGAAAAATTACACACAATCAAAAGGAATGTCGGAAGAAAGTGAACAGTTGAAAATGCTATTCAACTTGCAAGGTATGCTACCTATTGTACTGGTCTTGTTTTGTACTTGATTTAATATGTAATTTTTCATGTTGAGTTTCTGTAGCATTTTAACCTGATTGTTCGTACCAGCGGTACCATACTCGATGCCAATACGATAGATTTGTTGAAACTCCATTTCAGATAAACCAGCAACTGATAAATTGGCTACGGAGGAAGAAACTGATGCCACTCTGGAAACCACCAAAGTTTCTGAAGATTCGAAACCTGTTCGTGATGTTAAAGAAATCGCAGAAAATGAAGAATGCAATGCTAAAACAGAGGTAAAATTAAAATTTGGTAGTGCACGATTCATTGCCTTGTGTCTAGTGTAAACCTACTCTCGTTTCCTAAATAAGTTATCACCACCAATGGAGACGGATGAAAATGCTGAAACGCAGGTGCCGGACACAAAAATAGAACCAAAGCCCGAGCCTTTAGACATAAAGGTCAAACCGGAAAAAGTAGAAGATGTAAAAGTGGAGGACGAGGAGCAGCCGATGGAAACGGACCAAGTGAAAGCCGAGGCTGAAGAACCTGTTGAAACCAAAGATGAGATGGTTGAAGAGGTCAAAGAAACTCCTGTGGAAACCAACGGAGAAAACGTTAAGATTGAAGCCTCGGAAAAAGCTACGGATGAGACTGAAAAGACAACGACCATCAACAGTGTGCTGGAGGAAAAAGTTGACTTTGAAGAAATTTCTACTGTTAAGGAAGAAGATGAGAAGCCTGCTGAAACAAAGGAAGAAACGTCAACGTCAGCTGAAAAAACCGATGAGCTGCAGATTGATGTTGAGCCTGATAAGGAGAAGGAGGAGGAGGGGGAGGGGGGAAAGAGTCCGTCGGTTCCTCTAAAGGAAGTTGAAAAAGCTGAAATCAAAGAAGAAGTTAAAGAAGCTGAAATCAAAGAAGTTAAAGAGGAGAACTTGGAAGTAGTCTCCTCCGTGAAGAAAGAAGAAAAATTAGAGGATGCGAGGCCTAAATTACCACCACAAGTAAGAGATTTCTACACTTAATAAAAAATGTGTCTATTGTTTGGAGAAGGTTTGAAAGTGTAGGGGAGAGGGTCTCTTTGGAACAACAAATTTTCGCGGGCGGTTTTTATTTTTTTCTTTTAAATTTTGTCAGTTTTCAAAATTTTTGATAGTTCACTAGCACTGTCTACTTGTATTTAAGTGTTATAATTTTTCCAGCATCCATATACGCTCAACAGAAGTACACTGGTCATTGTTCAAAGCTGCCCTCTTAGGGGGTAGCTTTGAACAGTGCTGGGCACAATTGAACATAGCCTATAATTTATTATCATGGGATCGTATCCATATATGGTGATGAATAGACAAGTGCAAGCGCAATTTTCATTTTTGCCTTGGGCGCAGTTACGGCTCTGTTCAAATGTCTCCCACCCATTCATTGTGCGAAAAAACCTAAGTTGTGATCCTATGTTTCGAACAAATGAAACAAAACTCAGCCAAAATATGGAGAAATAGACGGGGGCCCCCAATAGGTTAAAATGAGCAAAGGTATTTCCAGCTTTCTTGAAGTCCTTAGGGGTGACACCAAAATAGTTTGGTTTCGATGGCTGAAAAATCTTAAAAGTTACACTATGTGGCTGATAATGTTCTAGACTTGTGATATTGATGATACACATGCAGTAAGTACAGTGTTGCCGTGATGCAGCAATTGGTTGAAAAATGTTCAGTTTAGTCTGGTAATTTTCATGCTCCCCGTTCAAAGGTGTTCCCCTCTCCTCTACAGTGAAACATTATAAGAACATTTTCTAGCTTTTTCATAGGTAAAATTCTCTAGATTTTACCTATAATTGATGCAATTTTAGTTTCCACAACATTGCTACGATAAGTTTGTGATTGATTTCTAGAATCTTTGTCAATAATTTAATACTTGACAATGATATCTGAACCTGAAAATTGGGTCACTATTTAAATTTAGAGAAATTTGTAAACCCTTCAAGTTGGAGGTGGTTTACAGAAATTGATTAGTACTACATTTCACTATGGCTGCATATTCACTAAAAGCGCTCGTAAGCACCGCTCAAGCTCACTTTAGGGCTGTAAGCGCTCACAAGTGGACAAGTGACATCATCACGAAGGCTACCACTTACGCTCACAAATGCTTTTTCTGGTGAGGTGAGCACCGGCGCTTATGCTCACAATGGAAGGCATTGTAAGTTTAAGCGCTTGGACACCAAAGTGAAGGGCGCCTATTAGCATGAGCGTTTTTAGCGTGTAAGCGTCTACAGTGAACGCAACCTATGTAAACTATTAGCATCCATAATATTCAATCAATGATGGTTGGCTTTTTAGGACTCGTTTGACAGTGGATTACAAAATGAAGATTCCATTGGTGGTCACAGTCTCTCCAACGTGGACAATGACTTGGGTGAACCAACCATGGCTCAGCTTCTTGCTCAGTCGTACTCCAATCCTATTCGATGGCCAAAGGTATGTGGTGGAAGATGGGTTTTGTGCAGACACATGTCTTTGTTGTTGACCTTCTGAGAAGATGGCACCAGTTAATGGAATGTTTAAGAGAAGATTTACCACTTTTTTCCTTTTTAATGTTATTCATAGGATAAAGTGCTCCAAATGCGTTTGGAAAACATTTGCCACTGTGTGGAGAAAAACGAATGGCCTCCCATTCGTCTCATGACTCCTTATACGGTGACCCAGGCTTCCACTCCAGCGACCACTGAAACTGAACTGACCCCTCGAGGAACACCTGATCATGTTCACAAGGACGAGAGGATGAACGAACTTCCACCACCACCTCCACAATCTCTCGTCATGGATGCACCGTCGCCATCCACATCAATAGATTTGCCGAAGCCTTCATTGGTGACTATCAAAATTTCTCCATTTCGCTGACTTACTGCTTCACAAGCTAACCTGATTGCGATATGATTGCTTTGTCAGATGGATAGCTTAAACATGGAACTCATTTTCCCTCGAAGGAGGAGGAGAAGGAAGAAAATAGAAATTGAAGCTGAACGAGGTAAGTGCTCCTTTGTGTTGTAGACGTTGCATGGTGGCGACTAAGTTTTCTGAGGTTGGTTTTTTTCTTAGATGTGTTGTTGAACGTTTCAGCCAAACTCAGGGCCATGCTCCATCCTAGTTTGACAGAGTCACCACTGAATGTCAAGCTTCCTTCTGTTGCTGGCAAACACGATCATAGTTCCACGTGAGTAATAGTGAGGAAATAGTGTTAGGAAACACTTATTGCCGAATGGGATGATGAATCTTAAACTTCTCAACAGCCATTCCATGCAAAACAAAGAGCCCCCACCTGCTCATCAGCATACATCAACAAGATTGACAGACTTTGGCTCTCTAGACTTGAGTCTGAAGATGGTCAACAACGACAGCGATCTGACGAGTCCGATGGATCTATCGAGCAGTCTGAAGTTGAGTAATGTCACAAGAAGCAGTGACATTCCCAGCGCAAACAGCGATGGATTGGTCATGGATCTGCAGTTGAGAAAAAGGAGGCGACAAGAACTAGAAGAATTGGAGAAGATGAAACAAAAGGTTTGTTTGTTTATTTTGTTATGTGATCATAAAACGAGGTTCCAAGAGAACAGTTTGGACGAGGTCAAAACTATCCGCTGGATCAGTGATTTTGAATTCATGGCACCTTAGTGTGTTGGGTATTTTCCAAAGTCAAAACATCACTTTAGGTCAAATTTTTGACCTAATCCAAGTGTCAAAAATTGTGTTTTTGACACTTGGATTAGGAAAAACTGTAGATTTGTTTCATTTTTGAACAATTGGTGATGTCAATAAGGGGGTTCAGATTGCTCCTGGTGACACCAAAATGTTTATAAAATGTATAGTGTTTCAGGAGAAATTTATTATTTCATCCTGATTAGGTTGAATTTATTATCATCATCCTGAGTTCCAGTAGCTCTGGTTAAAGCTAATTCCAGAGCTGATAAGAGTTAATTCCATCTCTCAAGCTGCTACGAAGATTTTTTTATCCTTCCTTTTTATTCAAAAATTGTATCTTGAAAGTTAAAGGGAACTATGCAAGTTTTGTGGCCCGTATAAATAAATGCAGCTGCCAATCACGCAAGCTGTGTAGTAAAAGTGATGAACCATTGTCTCATTCACCCGATATAATCGTGCCTAAAATATTTTAAACTGGTTCTGCGGAACCCCATTTGGGAAAGGCGGCATTAGATGAAGTATGTTTGTGTGTTTTTCAGCCCAAAGAAGATGATGGTCGAAAGAAAAGGAGAAAGAAACTTGATGAAATTGTGGGGACTCTGTCTGCACAAGTTGTCGGTTCATCTCCTCATCCTTCCAGGGTTTCTACCAGTGCAACAGGTAATTAGACAAATGAACGATGAACTTGGTTTTCATTGCTTGTAAACATTTTATGGAATTGTATTTGGCGTTTGATAGAAGCATCGGAATCGCAAGCCCATTTCTCGAGGTTAATGAGCAATGCTGAACGCTTCTCTGCTCAAGTGGAGCCTATGTTCAACAAGGACTTGGCCAAATGGCTAAGTAGCCATCCGGGAATCACTATTGAAAAGCCTGTCGAAACCAAACATCACTACACCAGAGTTCGTGTAAGTGAATTTCTAGTTTCTTTTCGTTGAGAGGAGGAACCGATATTGATTTGTTTCTTTTATCGCTGGTCTTGTTTTGCTCAGAACATGGACTCGCACGACAAGAGCAATCTATATTCTCAGTCCAGCTTGGAAATTTACAAACTTGGAAAGAAAAGGCGGCGTCCACGGGTTGATCCAAATAAACTGGATTATGATAAGTTAACTGGCAATGAAAATGTGTCCGTCATCAACAGAGTAACTGGCAAAAAGGTAAGAAATGCTCAATACTTTCATTACGCATACACACAGTGATATAGTGTACAATTGATTTTTATGACTAGCACTATTTTATAAAAATTGTTTATTGATTTTATAAAGTTTCACTTATTTTTTAAAAAAAAAAACAAACAAACAAGATCATGTTGTTTTTTGTATTGTAAGCACCGATATTGGATATTAATTGTAGATTTGAATGATAGAAAATTAACAGTTAACTTGTATCTTATGCTTAACAACAGCAGGAGCCAACAACCACGGTGAGTTGTTGTTTGCGTGCTGACTTTCACGTCATTTTGTTTTGTTTCCATTCTAACTTTTATCTGTGCGTGATTCATGTTGTCGAGATTAACATTTGATGGTGACAGTTTGGATCCATAAACGTTTTTGAACCAATTTTTTTTTTTTCTGAAGGCATGTCGTGTTTCACCTGTGTTTAACGTTGGTTCTTTGAAATACCCTTACCCATGGTGTCATTTTTTGCCACTATTAAAAGACTGACTGATTTGCTAGATAACTGGAAGCAAGGCCCCTCCTCTAAAGCACTTAGCTACCTGGTTGAAACAAAATCCCATGTTTGATGTGGATTCCAAATGGTCACACCTAGTAAAAGAAAAGGTATCACTTCCAAAAAAGACAAAGAAATTTGCATGCAACCTCCTCCTGTTTTTGGTTTTTGTGTTTGTTTTTCTCACTAACACTCTTATGTTGTTTGTCTCGTTCTGCATCTTATGTTGTGTGTGTTGTTTGTTAGAAGTACCATAAACCAAGCTGAAACATGCAGTGTTTTGTTCAACGAATTGAAAATCATGAATGAAAAAACTGTTACAGGGTTATTATTAAACAAAAGTAAAGTTAATTTAGTCTTAAATTCACTGTCATTTACAGATGTCCTCAGGATATTAACTGTCCCAGTTTCATAGGCACGTGACAAATGTTCAAGGGGGGTGTCGATACGAAATGGTCTGTGAAGACGCATCCCAGTAAATCCTCGGCCAAGGGATTGGAAGTGCCTTGTTTCAGGTCGAGGCAGAATGGGCACAGCGTCTTAAACAACCAGTCTCTTGATTTTGTAGTAGGCTAGACTAACTAGGAAATCCAATTGAACACAACACAACAACTGTGATTTGAGAAGGAACACTTTCACTTTATTGGCTAATGTTGAGAACATCACATCACCCAACTAGGATGTTTTAAAATTGAATCAATGCTTGGGTGCTTGGCTGTATGTTCTACTTGGAACTTGTCAATTGGTTAGCATTGTAGTAAACTAGTTTGAACATCGTGAGGCTGAAATGCGGCAGGTTGCAAGTTTTACAGGGAAATTTGGAAGTTATCAACTGGGCAACATTTTAGTATTTCGAGTGAACTTGGAACTTAATTGGGTAATATAAGTATGGTAAAAACTATGTTAGTCCTGTAAGATGAGCAAAAGATTGATTGGTTGTAAATGTTAATTGAAAGCATATGTTGAACAAACATTGATTTAAAAATGATTGGGTTGCTGTTTGTTGGTTAAGCAAGGGGCGTGGGAATTGCAGTAATGCTAAGTTGATTTTTTTTTTCAGATTCTGTTTCGCTCTTGATGAACTAATTATGTAATGCATTTGTCACTAGAAATAATGTTGTTAATATTTTCATCAAGTTATTTGTAAAACAAGAGAGCCAAACATTAACCAATTGGTGAAAAGTTGAATCATTTTAAAAGCAACTTGGAGTAGTACACCATGTTTATTGTTATTATTATTATTATTATTATTATTATTAATGATAGAAGCTAATCTTTAGTAGTGATGGTTTCACTGCTGATCATGTTTGAATATTTGGTGCCTCTAACTAAAGGAATCCTTATTCGTTGCCAATACTGTTGAGGTGTCGGTTTGTTTAACACGAGTTTACTTTTCAGGGCAACCTTCCGGAGAGCATGAAGAGCCGGGCTTTGCCTCCAAGTGATAAAAAGAAGCACAACTTGTTGATGAGCAGTGCTTCGGCAGCCTCGACTTCGACGTTGTCGTCTGCATTTCCTCACTTGGCGGGGATGAGTTCGTTGCCAGGCTTGAACGCTGGTCTGCTACCTGGGTACGCAGGATTGAAGCTGCCATCGTTGGCCGATCAGGGAAAATCGAGCTCCGCAAGCGGCACTCCCATGTTTTTGCCGTTTGGTGGGCTCTCGAACTTGGGGCTCACCAACCCTTTGTTTGCTAATCTCGCGAGCTTTGGCTTTCCAGGCCTGCCCACGAGCTTGGGAAGTTCTATTAGCGATGGCAAAGATACCACTAGCATCAGTAGCAATAGTGAGGGGAAAAAATCGAAAGCCTCCGTAAACAGCAGTTCGGCAATAACCACGTCGATTCTTAGCACCGGTACCTCGTCGAATCCGAGCGTCACTTCGCCTACCTCATTACCGTTTCTATTTCCAGCACCTGGATTGCTTTACAATCCTTTGGGACTTAGTAATTTCACTTTGCCTACCAATTTACCAACTTCATTTGCAACTCTTGCTCAAGCAGGTCTGATCAATGGACTTGGTGCTTCATCGGGTTTGCTGGGCAATGGGCTCATGAATCCAGATCCGGAATCCGATGACGAGAGCTTGAAATCTTTGATGGGAAATCACGACGACGACGACGATCTGCTCGAGGAAGAGAACGACGGCAAAGAGGTGATGGAAAAAGAAAAAGAAAAAGAAAAAGCGACCAAGGAAACCAAAATTAGCGGCAGCGAAGCTGAAAAGGAACGCACAAAGAAAAGCCACGACAGCTTTTCGCAGAAAAAACAGTTGGAAGATAAACCAAAAGACAGCAATGGCGAGGAAACGAGTAGTAGCGATGACAAGGTGAAAAAGGGCAACGTCACATAACTAACGTGAATCCCAACTCTCCCAATTCTATTCTGTGATAACGAGCTGTCAGGATTTTATTTGTATGTTGTATTTTTTGACTGCTGCTGCTGATGTTGCTGCTCCTGCTGCTTCGCCCACAAGAAAAACCAACAAACTCGACTCCAGTTCATAACGAAGCAGAAGGAAAACGACTCTTTGGTGTTGTTGTTATTCACTAATCGAAAAAGTTTTTTCACGTGGTTTCCACTGTTGATTTTTACTCAAAACTTCACAAATGGAAGGAAAAACAAAACAAAACAAAACAAAAACCATGACTGAGATTTCATGTTTGTAAATAGCCACGTTTTGTGTGAAAATGGTTTAATGATGTTGAATGAACAAAAACCTTTGGTGAATCGAAGTTGTACAAAAACAAAGGATGTGTCGTCGTGGTAACTGGTTGCGGAATCCAACGTGTTGAGGTCGATCGGTCGATGTGTCGGACATGACGATGCCGGCAGGAGAGCTGGTTGCAATTTTCGATTTTTTCCGATGAACGTGTGGTTCTGCTCCTATTTGCTTGAGTGTGGGTGGGTGGGTAGATGTGTACATTTCTTTTAAATACCAGGTTTTGTTAACGATTTGTAGTCCAGTGCTCAATGATCAAAGGGAAATTGGAACATTCCAGTGTTGTGGATTTTTAGCAATCATGATTGTGATGCAAGTAGCAAATACAACGTTTCTACATCTTCAATGAGGCTTGTATAGTATCTTATAAAGGTCTTGTAATTCTAGTATTGTAAATATATTTCCTTCGATTGAGTTTAGTGAATATGTACAATTGACAATTGTTTACTTAAGTAGACTTGTCCAACTGTTTCGGTTTTGGTTTACTGCAAACAATGATCATCCATAACTCGTCAAAATAGTGAAACCCACAAGAATAAGAAAGCAAGCTTTTAAACATGGGGAGCACTGAGGTTAGGTTAAACAGTACATACACCACACGAGTTTTGTTGTTTCCTCATGGTTTACTTTTTTATCTTATTAAAACTCATTGCTAGTAAGTAGCTCATTGGATAATAGGTTTTTATATTGATACCCAATAACACTATATTGATTGATTGATTGATTAGTTTTCAGTTTCTGAATTTGCAGATTTGAATTATTTTATTAATCCTCTTTTTCTCATTCACTAGGTTTTACTTGTTAACTTTTAAACAAGGTATACCCCAATTACAGTTTTGCAATGGAGCGTTACATCTTTTACAAAAGCATCCACGCACCCGGAAAATATTTTTAAACAAATGTCACGTAACTTTTGTACCATTTACTTTGAGAGAAAAAAAAAATAAGAATGAAGCATTTGAGTAGATATTTTAAATGAGTTCTATTTTGATATTAAAACCAAAGTCTCGCTCGTTTTCATGTGCATAGTGCTGCGATTCTATTGGCTGGCTGCCAATTGAACGCATGGGAAAAAATAGTGGTGGATGTGAAACAAATAGGGGCCAGCACTTTATGCGTAGCAAATGAGCTTGATGAAATTAAATAATAAAATAAAAAATACTGGTATTATTACTATTATTATTATTATTATTACGTTTAACATACAGCTTAGAGTGTTAACTCAGGCCATACTCATCTATACCTCATGAATGTACAAAATCGCATTTGGCTGTAGTTGTCGTGTACCTAGTTGACGTGGTGAAAATTAATCTGAATTTACGATTCTTCTTTCCACGTGAACTGACCAATTGGTTTAATATAACGGTGAACTTTTCATCTCTGCCTTTACAAAGTTTATTATCTTCATCAACACTTGCCTATAAAAAGAGTTTATTTGAAAAACAAAACAAAACAAAACAGAATGTCCCTACTAAGGAGGCTTGTCCTGGGTTCGATTAGAGAGAGTAATTCTTGTTCGTCGTGTGTGAATGGTCATTCCATTTCATGAATTTGCTCTTACCAAATGCTGGTGTGACGACAGTTGGTTTGAGTCTTGGTGCACGAACCATCGTGTCTCTATTAGACCACCAGTTCATTAGTGGAATGTGCCACAATGGATGTCCGTATGATTGTTGTACTTGTATACGAGATGTCTGCTGAGATGTCGATTTTGGTTTTAATCCATTATTTTGTTCGAGCCTTGAATTGTGTGTGGGTTATTGCAATTCAAGGTGGGGTTGTTTTGTGTGTTTATGCAGACTGGTGTTACATTTTTTCCAAAATAAAAATAATAATTAGATCATTTCAGATAAGCTAAATTTACATCGTTTGCTTAATTGGTTTTGTTTTCTTCATTTTCTATTTATTTATTTTTTGTTGCCGCTGGGTCAGTTTGAGAAAGTCTGGATTACAATTTTTAACGTGCTTGTTTCGTTGGATTTTTATTATCTATTAATAATTCTTAAAATTGGATTGCTCAGTTTTTGTGAGAGGAAGAAAGTTGTTTCAACCTTGTTGAAATGCTTTCATTGCACGTTTGGCTTGCATTGACTAGTGTGAATGTTTGAATCGGGAGATTGTAACTTGCGCGGGAAGGTCCTCCTTTCGTATGGGACACACTTAACATTTCGGGCACCCCTTCGCCCCCCCCCCCCACCTTTTTGGTTCCAACTTCACTTTGATGTATCATTTCCGCTAGCTTAAAAAAATTTGTTTGCATGTTACTGGAATACTATACCAATACTACAGAAATTCCTTGTGGTTACCCTCGTTAAAACTTAAAAGGACTTGTAATTGTTCTCAACCATCTTGGATTATTCCATATCATACTTGCAGTTGACTACAGCCCAAGTCTAAATGATGTGAATATTTATTTTCCTTTGTTTTTTAAGTTATTTTGCCAGAGTTAACTGCAGGTATACACCCAACACCATCAATATATGTCCTTAAAAGCAACAGCAGCAGACAATTGTGTTATATTTAATTGAGTAATATTTATTTTGAGATGTCTTAATACAGTAATTATTTTTTTAATGTGGCTTTGGTCTACTAGGGTATAATATATATATATACAGTATATTATATATATATATAACAACAACAACAACAACCGTTTTGTGCAAGGAAACAAGTTTTTCTTGGTTATTATAATGCACAAGTTTTCATTGCTTTTTTAAAATTATTTAAGAGTTCATTCGGTGTGAATTTTTGTGCTTCATTGTTTCCTTGTTTTTTTTTTCATAATTATGATTAAAATGTATAAACAGTAAATATTTGTCATTCTTAAAAGGAAATTTGCAGGTATAAAAAAAATACTAGATTAAGAACAATCCACAACTGGTGTAGAATATGCTGTATTCCTCTGAAAGAAATTTAAAAGTTATGAAAACAATTCATTGTCATATATTCTTGTATCGTTGTCATTTATTAGTTTTAAGGAACAACACCCTTCAAATTATATTATTACACATATAATAATATTGTAAGTTAGTCTTAAAGTAACATTTTTAAGCATACTGTAAATTGTAAAAAAAAAAAAAAAAAAAAATTAAACTTGACGCTAATTTTTATTTAGGAGGCCATTTTCCAACAATTTTTGGCGTTTATTACAATTTCAGGCTGAAAATTGCTATGCCACCGATTAACGGACGCGGACACAGGATTCATGTATGTATAGCCGTATCTATGTGCTACTAGTGGTATGCCCGTCAAAAATGACGGTGAAGTTCTTAGGTAGTGAAAAGCAGGTTCTGTTGTAAGTATAGCTGCCATTTCAACCAGAGTTCGAATCCCATGGAGGGAAAAATAAAATAAGTTTTTTTCTTTACGATTTTCTCCATTCCAGTGTGACAGACAGGCGAAAAAAATTATATTGTTAAGATTCCTATTCCGTTTGACAAGTTCACTTGGAACGCTTCTAGCGCAAAAACTGTCCCAAAACAGTCGATAACGTGTTAGTTTTCAACTGTTCGGCAACTGTGTGACGGTTTCCGCGCTAAAAGCATTCAAAGTGAACGCTGTCCAGGTATGACATTTATTTGTTCATTTTTTTAATAGACCTACTGTGGATAATTTAATTCAAAAGATAATTTTTAATTACAATATGACAATAGGGGATAATCTTTTACTTTAGGTTGGTGTGCGGAGTTTGAATAAAATATCGTTAACAAATGGTATAGTTTAATGTATTTTATAACTAACTTAACCTGGTATGGTATATCTCTATCTATCTATCTACACCCATAATACTAGGTAGGTTGAGTAAAACCAACATTAAAATATATCATTTATGTTAACGATATTTTTTCAAACTCCACCCACCAACCTAAAAGTAAAGTTTACCCAGTTTTAAAACTTTTTTTGCGACTTGTGAATGCACTGTAGAGTAGCCCACTGTACCCGGCTCAATTTTCCCGGGATGACGTGTGATCGATGAGATCACCTAGACACGCGGATGAATAATAAAGTTGACTAGGACTATATTTACATTAGTTGGTTGTATTATCTCTTTCAATTGTTTTGCGGCTTCTAGGTGACTTATAAATTACTACTTTTTCGATACCGAAAAATCTAAAAAAATCAAGGAAATCTAAAAACGGGAAAATCGGGCGAATAAAAAGGCATTTGAAAAAAGCGCGGAACTCTTTTCTTTCCATGGCACGCGGAGATTGAATGGTCGCTGTATGGGAAAGCCAGGTGGTGAAACGGTGTTTTTCCCGCCGATTTCGCGTACGGCGTCGGCCATTGTGATTGTTCTGTACGCAAGCCAGTTTTCGTGGGTGTGTGCGTGTGGAAGGAAAAGTTTGGAACCCAGAAGGAAATCAGTGTTGATTTAAAAGAAGCTGGTCAAAATGGGACTTTCGGAAGACGGCAGTGAGCGTGCCGTGGAACAGAAGTTCCAAGATTTATGTGCCGATTTGAACATGGACAGAAACACTGGCGTAGAAGCGTGGCAAAGCTACGAGAGAATCAACCAAAACTACACACTCGAGGTGAGCCAAAATCACGGGTAGATGTTAAAAGACGAGCAAGAGCGAAATGGTGAAAAGGAAACGGATAATTTATTGATGTCATTTAAAACAGGCAGTTAGTTGCTTACGAACGAAGTAGAAAGAAGAATAGTTTTAGTAGTAGTGGGGTTGTAACATGAAACATTGGCTCGTGGGGGATGTAACACCGTGAGTGATATAGTACGGCTACAGCAGTAGGGCTGCTGCTGTTTGAATAGTTCGACCGTTAAGTTTTGTTATAATTGTAAATATATGTCAGGACAGATTTGCTGTCAGTCATATAATTAGGTACTGCACATAACAATAAATAGGAATAACGTTGTTTGTTGCTAAGTGTCATGATCGATGGGGTTTTTGATGTCATACTGGACGATAACATGCAGTAAACGCTTGTAATGTCTCTTCCGAAAATGAATACTGTACAGTACTTATTGATAAACTCTGGCTAGCTTACTACAAGACAAGATGTTCCTGTTCGGGTAGTCAGTCGTGTGGGTCTGCATGATACAATTCAGCGCCGATTCCCTATGGTGTGTACTATTAATTACACACTGGGGACTGACTATATGTTGCTAGCCTTGAGCAGCATACAGTTTGTAAAGAAGTTTCTTATCGAATTGACATTACATCTGAAGAAATCGGGGAAGTTAATTGGAAGAGGTTGCAGCGTTGGAAAGCACTTGTAAACCATTATGGGCTCATTATACAACTAGCCCTTGATTTATTTCACACTCGTAGTGATACTATTGTACAAGTTTCATTTGATATAAAATTTATTTGAAGTTCATTAATAATGAATAACCTTTTTAATTGTGTCCCTCAATGTTAAATCTGCCTTACATCCCTGGGAGAACACATTGTGTAACATGTTCATGGTTACCAAGACAAGCTCATCTTTTAGAACAAAGCTGAAGAAGTTGTATGGGTTTTGAGAAATGTTACAGGTGTATTAGGTAGGATACCAGGGCTACAGTAAAGATGATGTAACTCAACTGTAATCTGTATATCCATTATTCGACCCTAAATACTCATGGCCATTGTCTTTAATTTTGATTGATTAACAACAGTATACATTATCCCTACCAAATGAACATTTGTAGGAGACAGATGTTTTGATTTAGTGAGCTGAGCCTCTTTTGGTGAGACATTACATTGATTCAATGGATAATGCAAAAATTTGAGATCTATCCTGTTTTGTTCACTGCTACAAGCTTGTACTTGGTTATGGATATTATTTTTTTTTTGCAGGTTAGGTAAGGAAGAAACGAATTTAATACGTTTTGTTTTTTTTCCCTAACCTAATCTGTAAAACAAACCTATAACCAAGTACAAGCAAGTAGCACTGAACTGCTGCCAGGCTCCTAACTCCTAAAGCAGGAAAGGTCCAAATTGGTCCAAGATAT
>JAQIWH010000258.1:0-59411 GCA_034695005.1 Cryptops parisi | reverse complement strand
CAGTTGCAAGAATTCCCAGTTGCAAAAATTCAAGTTGCCAAAGTTCCAGTTGCCAAAGTTCCAGTTGCCAAAGTTCCGTTGCGAAAAGGCTTTCTGCAAAAGTGCCGTGAACCATAATTTTTACAGGTTAGTTTTCTTAAGCTTCACTGGTTTGTAAAATCCGGCAGATTTTTGGCCTCGAGTTTTCTGGATCAGTGAGGTTCTACCTGTATTTGGCATTGGTCATCCTGTGCATAACATCTCTATAAGCCCTTGTAGAGATGTTACGCTAATGCAGAATTAAAGAGGTTCGAGTGTATATAAAGTCGCAGAGGTCTATTAGCAAAGGTCTATTTGCTAATAAACCTATCTTTCATCCATCCATACCTACTAGTTCATAAAATGGCATGACAGGTTTCTGGATTAATGTATTAACATGATACTAAGTGTTGTCAATATGGGGCATTATTCCTGGTGAAGCTGTGTGAAACCCCTAAAACAGTATTCAACAAAATCTGAAGAAAAAAAACCTGCCAATGAACAAACAACCAGAGAATTCGTAGGCTACGCTTTTAAAACTTGTACTATCGTAAATATAAGCAAACTGTAGCCAAACTACAATAGATTTGGTAATACAATGTCAAGAGTGACCACAGAAGAACAATAGTTTATCTTGGCAGAACGATGTAAGGGGTATTGATTTTACCATAATGTATGTAACTACTTATCTTAGTAATTTAATTAACTATTCAATTGGAAGCCATTGAAGTTGCAATTAGTGTAGTATAATAGTATGCATATATATTGCATGTAGAGGAGGAGGAGTGCCTTCTATGTACAGTAGCCTACTCTTATTATGTTACGGAGGATTAGATGCTGCATTTGTTCCAAATTTCCTCTCGGGATTTTAAATAGTTTTCTCTTCTTTCTTTCTTTTTGGAAAGCATTATTACCATAAACAGAATTTAAATTTTATACAAGTTGTATTCAATTGCTGCCATTTTCCCGAGACAAGTTGCTTCGGGACATGCATTGCAACTGTCAAACAGTTGGATTCTCTATAATTCTATAGACACATAGATTTTGTGTGCGGTAGTTGAATGAGGACGATAATAGGATCGTTGTATTTCCCCCTGTTGGTTTTATAATGGCTTAGTCTGATTTGGCACATCACCAGTTGTTTGCTTTGATGCTCACCTTCCCTTTCCGCATTGGCTAAGAATAGATCGTGCATAGTTTATTCATCACTCGTCCTTTTTTTTTCTTCCACCACCACCATCATCATCATCATCTTGACATTACGTCACCAACATTGAGCATAATCTCATCATCATCATCACCATCTCCTCCTTGAGATGAAATGGAAATCTGATTCCAAGAAGAGTTTGTGTCACAGTCCCGGCAATCGATGATGAGATCAAAGTTACAAGGCATGCGAAGAGATGATAAGAAACCTATAGAGCGTTAGACAAACTTAGGTTGCCTTTGCCACTATCAAAATGGAACATTAACCTCAATATGTGTAAAAATGGGCATCGATTTCATTCATGGTATTCAACGGTATTTATTTATTTTTAAAATTAAAAGTTGGCATTTCTAGTATAATGGTATACAACAAATTGGTAGCTTATGCGATATAACGGAGCCAAATAATGATGGTCTCGAAAAATTTTAAAAGACAAATTCAGCAGTAATAATTCTAAAACAAAAATAAAAAAATAATTGTCTTCAACTGATGATTTGGTATCACATTTTTATTTATTTGTTTTTCTTATTTTGTCTCGCAGGTGTACAGCAAAAATTAATGGGGGTACTTTATTTGGACATTACCGTGGACCATCTTTTGCTTGATCGAAACTTAATGTCATCCCAATTGTCACTAGAATAGCATGCCACAGATTGAGCTGGTGCAAGGTAATGACTCGGAATTTTTTGCTTCGACGAAACCAATAAAATCCCCCATTACCTGTCATGATATAAAGTTGGTGACTCGTTGACAGGTCAGCACAGAAGGGACAGCGGTACTTTTCAAGAGGATGACTACGATTCGGATATAACGATGCCTGGTAGTACAATGTACACGTTATTCTTTTCTTGTATGATTTTATTGGATGTGACGTCGCTGCTGTTTGATTTGATTATTTATTTATTTTGTGGGTAAATTTATAAATATCCATAACTTGCACGCATGAAACGTTGTAATTGAAAATTGCAGAGCTTCAAGTTCAGTCCAATCCAATTAAAATGGACGATGTATGGGAGGGCGAACCTTCGTTACATAGTGAAGAGGAATCGAGCAACTTTTTAGGCTTTAACCGAGACGATCAGAAAAACGACGACGTTGAACTTGATCCAGCGAGCGAAACAAAGAAAGGCATCCATCCCAAAAGGAGGAGAGTGCGGACGAAACGGAAGCTTAAGAAGGTATTTCACCTCGAGTGATGTCGAGTCTGGTCGAAACGGAATGCTGAACGTGAATTAAAATCTGTTGTTTTTGTAGCTTAAGCTTAATTCCGGAATGGCCACATCATCGAACGGAAACGTGAAACCCAATCCAGCCAAGCCGAGAAAGAAGCGCGATTTCACTTGCCTACCTCCGAATAGACGAGGGCAAAATGGCTGGGAAGACAGTTTACGTCCTCGTCCAGCGCAGGTGGATCACTATCAGGTGAATGCACTAACTTAACGAAGAGTTTGTTTTGGGAAGTTGGTGACGTTGGCTCGATGGGTCCTTCCTTGTTATATCTTCAGAGCACGCTGATCATGAAAACAAAATCGCCAACCAAGTTGGTGAATGGAATTCGACAGAAGCAGCCACTTTCGGAAGTGGAATTGGTGAACGGTGACCAGTGTGAAAGCGAAACTAGTCAATCTCAGGAATCGGAAGAACCGAGAAAAGTGAAAAAATCGAAACGGACACCTGGAAGAGCTAAGACTAACCCCGTTGTGTCGGATGATCAATCGAACGACGATGGTATAATGTTGGATGTTGCAGGGCCGAATGCTAAGGTAAATGAATTTTTTAATGTTATTCTTTTTTTTTTTTGCAATCGTTATTACAGTCAGGGCCGAAAATTTCCATTAGGCCCTATAGGCCCGGGCGTAGAGCGGCAATATTTTGGGGGCGGCGATGGTGACATAAAACATTGACTTGTATTAATACCCGCAAAATGTTTAAATACGTTTTGCGCTTACACTAAACTTCTTATTTTATATTTTCATTGATATGTTGAATTTGGAAAAGGGAGGGGGGCACTCCGTGTGGGCCTATAGGCTGCAAACTACCAAATCCCATCTCAATGACGGTGTTGTTTTTTGTTTCGGAAACAAATTTGGGACAGTGATGAAGCTGTCAAGTAAATGTTGACTAACTCGTTGCAGAGACCATTCCTTAATGGGATAGTTGAGACTAAACCAAATAGCAGCGAGCAGGATTCAGATGCTGAACCGAGATTGGTGAGAGAATGATGAGTTTTGTTTTGCTTAGCGTGTTATTTTGAGTAAACATTCACTTCCCTCTGTGACTATTTACTCATAAATAAACTATTCTTCCTTCAGTCGAGGAGGTGGATGGAAAAACGGCGTAAAGACGCTTACGCCATTATTCCTCAAAATGCAGAAATTGAATCGTTTTTAGCACAAAGGTGTTGGGTTGCCTATAATTTGCACTTTCGGACTTTTTGGAGCAAGAATATGGAACGCGACTATTGTAAATGTGAAATCTTTTGTGATTTCTTGATTTTTGTCACTTCATTCCTGTTCGTTTCACTTCCAAAACTATGGAAAAGATGCTGATGTCTGGAAAAGCGATGTAAATGCATTTATAAATGGGTACGGTATTTGGAATAACGGCATGATTGCATTTTTAAATCAGCCTCTAACTTGAGGCCTATCAACTAAAGTTTTTGCAAAAGATGTTCATTTCTCCTTCTATCACTAGACGGTTGACAGCAATTATTTTTTAAATCTTAAATTGGAAGTGTTTGCTCATTTAGTGCAAAAGTACGTTTTTTGAGTTAGGCCATTACTCTACCCAACTCCTCCTACAAAAGAACTCGTTTATTGCTGTTAACCCCTTGATTCTTGATACTGATAGGCTGCGTCTCTTTTCAGGATGCAAGTGTCGGGGAAATTGTATGGGCAAAGTTGGGTTCCACTCGCTGGTGGCCAGCCATGGTGATATGGGGTTCTGACTGTGGCCAGCAACCCACTAGAGCTGATCAAGCGTGGGTTTTTTGGTTTGGGGACCATAAAATTTCAGAAGTAAGTTGAAACCCAACCCTTGATCATGAAAGATTCCTTGCCGGTGATTTTGACTTACAACGACTGACTGACTGACATTTTCAGGTATTACGAGATAAATTTATCGATTTCACTGAAAATTTTGCAACTATGTACGCGGAAGGTGGCAGCAAGACGTTTAAACGCGGAGTTGTGGAGGCCATTAGGGTGAGTGGTGCTAGGGTGAGATAGTGGACACTGACGGACAGTTTTATTTATACTTGTTGGTGTACGTCGATGTAGGAATGTGCAGCACGAGCCAAAATTGAAATTTCCGACAGCGATTCCACTGCTTTACTAGACTGGGCCAGAAATGGATTTAAAACTAAAACTAATGACCGTGGGGTGTTCCTGCCGAATCCAGGTGATTTAACCTTGCCAACTTGGTTTGAAACTTAAAAACAAAATTTTGCCAATCTACCTAACGCTCTATGTTGACTCTAAAACTGAATTTTTCAATGGATAGAGAATCCCATTTCTATGAATGTGAGGAATTATCTTGACAAAATCAAAGCGCTGAATTTGCAATACTTCCAACCGTGCGATGTCAGAGCAGGATCCTTGGCGACAAGAACACCGAGAAATGAATGTTTGGATAATAAAGGTAAGAGTTTGATGGAATTATTATTCTTAACGCAGTATCAGTTGCTCCTCTTCAACACATGTTGAACGATGAATTCGTAATGTGGATGGTGACAATTGTTTTTTTTGTGTCGTTTAGACAGTGCTATTCGTAAAGTGAAAGACGGCATAGTGAAAATTGAAGGTGAAGTAGCGTTTTGTATACTTTTTCAGTCTCAAATGCGTATGATGAAAAGATTAGTTATTTATACACCGATACAGATGTGTGCATTGCTTGTGACTCGGATCGTGTGCAGATAGTTGCACAACATCCTTTATTCGAAGGAGGATTATGCAAACAATGCAAAGTTAGTAGTACCAAAGACAGGCAAGTGTTGCTCATTTCAAAACTGGACTGTGTTCTTTTCATTGATATGTTTGATTGATACGTTAGGATGACATTATCGAGACAATGTATGCCTATGGAGAGGATGGCACCAATGTAAGCCCGCTTCCTGTCCAACATAATTCACACTCGGGCCAATTTGAAACTTGCAAAACTTGGTTAAATTCAGATTCTCTTTTTATCCAACTTGCAGGCGTATTGCGTTATATGTGGAAATGCTGGAGAACTTCTGATTTGCGATAACAATGACTGCAACAGGTTGGAACATTCTATCCAGCGTATACTCTTACTGTGAGGGTTCCTGCCACCTTCATTGTTTTTGTATTGTTTGTCAGAGTTTATTGCACCGGATGCATCGAAATCATGGTGAATCCAGACGCGTGCAAAAAGGTTCTAGAAACGACTCCGTGGTTGTGTTATGTTTGCGCCGAATGCGATCCTGAAAATCATGGCTTGATTAGGAAGAAAGAGGATTGGCAGCAAAACGTAACGCAGCTTTTTCAACCCGAAAAACATGTCCAGATTCCTAACCTGAACGACTATAAAGAAAAACCCCCGATGAGGGTTTTGTCGCTTTTCGATGGAATTGGAACAGGTTAATCTACTCTTCCGTTCACTCGTCACGATCCGAGTCGACCCTGGGTACTTAGATACGATGTTATTTTGTTAGGACGCTATGTTTTGGATCAGCTTGGGATTGAAGTCGAAACGTACTACGCGAGTGAAATAGACCCGGATGCGATGAACGTCGCCATCGTGCAGCATTGTACGAAAGTACATCAGGTTGGCAACGTTGAAGAACTAAGCGACGTCGATGTAAGTTAACAACAATGACATGAGGTTATTTATGGTTCTTTGACTTGCGTTGCATCCACTTTTCAATGTTTTGTAGATAGGAAGGCTTTGTCCTATCGATCTCGTTATTGGTGGCTCCCCTTGCAACGATTTGTCACTCGTGAACCCAGCTCGGAAAGGACTCTATGGTAAGTTGACGAGTGTCACTGAACCTTAGGGCAAGTAGCCAGCCAGCCAGCCACGAGTGAGGAAATTGCTAATAATGAAAACGGATGTCTGTTTGTTTGTTTGTTAGACCCGACAGGGACGGGGAAGCTATTTTTTGACTTCTTTCGCATTCTGAAAGCTGTGCAGCTTGCCAACAAAGGGCGGCACGTGTTTTGGATGTTTGAGAACGTGGCGTCGATGCCCCAAGAGTACAAGCGAACCATCACAAGGTTTCTTCAGGTACCTCCCATCACCATCGTCGGTAGTTCATTGGTAAAGAATGAGAGCGTTCTGCAATTTTTTCCTTTTGATTGGATAGAAGGCTGGGTCCGTTCGAAAATACACCAAATATGCTGCTAAGGCTTTGTATTTTTGGATGCTTTCTCGGCAATCAATATCAAATTGGTGAAATGGAAATTTTAGAGAAAAAAATTGCAGTTCAATGAAAATCTCATGAAAATTGTTTTAGTTCAAAAGATTCCATTTTTATTCTTTATACAGTTTCAAAAAAACAATCAATTTTAATGGGGAACTTTTTTTATACAAAAAATTTAATGGATGACAATTTTAGTTGAACATCATTGGCGGAGATTAGATATAAGCTGTTTAAGTAATAATAATAATGCAATTTGATTTTCAAACAAAAGTTTTAATTTGGATTAAATTTGTGTTTTTCTAGTCAATTAACTTAAAGTTTGACAGCTTTTTGTTGAGCAAGTTCTACATTGAAGATCCAATTTTGTATGTAGGTTATGTATTTTTAGATAGCAGTTTAAGTTTGGTTAACCCTCAATTATGTCAATTTGCTGCAACTGTCGGTATACGTTTTTTCAGTTGCCTCGCTACAATGCCATCGTGGTGAAACAGATGCAATTTTTAATGATAAAATAAGGCACTGCAGAATGAATATCGATGCATATTTTTGTATTTAGAAGATGACCGGCTTAATTTTAGGACTACCAGTAGATAATGCCAATAGTGAATGAGGTGTTTGATTTTGTGTATTGCAGTGTGAGCCAGCCATGTTGGATTCAAAGTACTTTTCAGCTCAGAATCGGGCTCGTTATTTTTGGGGAAATATTCCAGGGATGTATACGTAAGCAACTGTTTTAAACAATGTTTTTTTCTTTATATTATACTCTGTCGGCTGATGACTTGTATCAATAAAATTTCAGGCCTTTGCAGCCACATGTTTTGAAGAAAAACGTAACGTTGGACAGTGTCTTGACACCCAATTGCAATCGGAAAGCTGTGGTAAGTGTGTGTTGCGTTTTTCCTTAAGATGTCAGTTGATTTGCTATGCCAATAGACTCCATGTCATGGGATGGTGTTTTAAATGCTTTTTCATTGACTTTGTTGACTTGTGCGTCCACAGGTAGAAAGAGTTAATACCGTCACAACACGCAGCAATTCGTTGAAACAAGGCAAAAAAAGCATTCTTCCCGTCGTGATGAACGGTGAAGGAGATGTTTTATGGATAACCGAATTGGAAAAGTAAGTAATCCACTTTATTCTATTTACCAACTGGAAGTAGACCCGTGTTATAACATGGGAGAACGAGATAGGGGATGCTAGTTAGTAATAGAAACTTTAGGTTCATAACTACGAAAGTAACATAGTTTACGTTCAACCAACTCCATCTACTTACAAGATGCTACATTTATTACTGGTTTCAATTTTAACAACCACCAAGAACAGTCGACTTGAAGGAAAGATTCTGCACGATGGGCGGGGTTAAAGCATCCACCACACACACTGACACTCACAGATCTGAGCTATTATTATTATTATTTATTTATTTTTTACATGGTTTTTGTTGTAATTCAAGGTTGACCCTCAGACTTTATTAATTTATTTTTCTGAACTTGCAGGGTGTTTGGTTTTCCACAACATTACACCGACGTAGGTAACATCCAGCTCGGTCGGCGGCAACAATTGTTGGGGAAGGCATGGAGCGTGCCTGTTATCAAGCATATCTTCAGCCCGTTACGAGACTTTTTCAAAGCGATGAGTTCCTCCGTGCCACCAAATTCGTCCGCTGCCACTGCCAGTTCATCTTAAATGAATACTGCACGTATTTTGTGAGTACCATTGTCACATTTTGTCGTCGTCGTCACCTTCCAAAATACCACCTAATCGTTTTGGTGCTCCAAACCATTCTAAGTCAAAGCTCGAAACAAGTTCCCGGTGCATTGTTATTTTAGTTGCTGGCATTTTTGTTTGTTTTATCGGTCAGTATGTGTATTTATTTGGAAAAGTACAATTTTTATAATCTCTTCTTAATGCGACGATTTTTAAATAATTTTTTTTTTTAATCAAAATGATGTTACATTTATGGGAAAAAGTACAAAGAAAAATCGCTTCGGTGATTTTCATCAGGTTATTAATTTGTTATAAAAAAAAAATATATATATATAGTTCACCTTGCCGATGACGTTGCAATGATCATGGAGGAAAATATTAACGTCATTGTTTTTACCTTCACTGCCATTAAGAAATAATGTTCACAAAGGGTTGGAACTTTGCAAACATTTTTATGCAATGGTTCATCTACGTAACGATGTGCAAGGCATGCAAAAAAGTCGATGATGATTATGATGATGATGACACCGAGATATAAATCTTCACTGCCAGTTTTTTGTTTTAAAGGAAAAAACCCATATTGTGTTCAGAACTGTTTTTATGTATACATGTATGTGCATATGTATATACTCTCCTTGTTCATCAATCTCTGCCATTTTTACAGACAAGATCTTGTGATATCCTACATAACATTATCATGTGTTAAAAGTCACACGACATTGTTGTTCACGATGGTTCACGCTGTCGAAACAGCACTTCATTTTGTTTCTTCTTCTTCTTCTTCTGCCCCCACCCCCCCAACTTAAAAAAAAAACAACAAGTATAGTCGTTATTAATCAAAAGAAATGCAGAATGGACATATTTGGTCTTTTATTAACTACTTTCCAAACTTGGTGATGTTCAATTAGTAGCGTTCAAAAGCTGTTTATCTTTACATGATGCGTTGTACGCCAAACATTGGCATACAAGTGCGCCGTTAACGTGCAATAACAAATCTGGGAGAAAAAACAAATTAACCCTCAACTCAAAGTTGAAGATAATTTTTCAGGAAATTTTGTTGATGTACAAATTATGGGAAAATATAATAATGCATAAATTATTATTAGATTATATATATATATATATATATTCACCTATATATTATGCAAATCGACAGGTGAAGGTCGCCCGTAACTGCCTTTGATACTGCCACCGAATTCCATAACTACTACCTTACGCGTTTATTTTGTCTCCCCCCCCCCCACCGACAGCTGTTGATGATGACATCACTCACTGCCAGGTTACAACATGTAGTACAAATGATATACTGTATACACTATATCATTGACTTTAATATACGTCATTTTTCATAGTCGATAGGATGCTTTTATTTTGTCGTTAACTATAAAATTTGTAACATTCATTTTTGGCGTAACAGTATGGTACGTTTCGTGTCATGTTAACCAAATTGATTTTCGGCCAAAATTCGGAGGCGCGTTGAAAAATTAATTGGCAAAGAGAACCGTGACTTGTTAATCTAGATATCATCAAAGCAACGCATTGCATGATAACTTTTACCGTTGATACATATGTCTAATTTTATGAGGAGGTTTATGACTATTTTTCATCAGTGTTGCCTGTTGACATAATGCATAGCTTGTGGGAAATTTGCATTTTAACAGAAAATAACCATCACACGGTCATAATGTATATTTTAAAATTTTATATCCCTGTCTAACAGAGCTGTTGCGAGCGGAATTAGAGTTTAATTTCATCCTTTGTTTTACCATTATTTGAATTTTTAGGATTTTATTAAGTGTTGTTATCATGTCCTTTTTTATTGTCCATAGGATTTTGCAAATGCTGCCATTGTTTCGAATGTGGTTTATTACTATTATTATTATTATTATTATATTTGGTTATATGCCGTCTATATGTCTATTAGTTTGTAGCTCGCCGTTGTTGAGTTAGTCCATATTGATAAAACTATATATTTATGCAGGTTATGTCTTACTTATAATCGTGGTTTAAAAGACTTTGCGTAGTAATCACCGGACAATTGTTTGAGTAACCTTTTTCAATCGTTGAACTTATTTTCTAATGTTGTCGAAAAGAAAATTTTTTGGACAGACAATCAGTTGCTCGTTTTGAATTTGTAAATTTTACCCAAAAGCGAAACTTTGAAATTTTACAATTATTGAAAATTTGTTATTTTTTATTTTTAAATAATTTTAATGAGAATTATACAGTAATTGAAAAAAAAAGAATTGTTTTGAAAAAGATAATGTCATAGAATTCTATAGGATTGCAATGTTTAGGGGTTAATTTTAGTAGATGGTTTTATATATAGGTGCTGCTTTATGCAACGTGTCAATTTTTTTATATATATATATTAAGTTATTTAAAAAGTATTTGTTACACAGTATCCAATGTTACTACTAATTGTTAGTTGCACAGCAAGTTTACTTGTACTGAAGCAAAAAACAACACCCAGACAATTTGAACTATGCTTAATGTTTCCATGTCAATGTTATGGGAAAACGAATGATCACAATAAAATATTATTTTAAAATTTATCTCATCCAGGTCCAATTTATTTTTATTATTTTTGTTCAGCAGGTGTGTTGAGTTATGCAGCGAGTTGAGTAATGCAGTGTAATCACTCTGTATAATACAGGTGCCGTGCAGGTAACATTTTAAAGTCCTTTTATACAAATTTGTATGGTTGAATATTTTAGAAGTACACTTTTTTAAATATTTTAAATGAGATATTTTTCAGGTACTGAAATGTTTTATTCATTATGGAATATCCCTTTCAACCACCCTGTAATACATAAATCTAATTTTTGTACTAAACGTATGAATTCAACATTAATTCTTATGAATAGCATATATGCTAATGAAATTGTTTATTTATTGTACATTTAAAATCGTTTTTTGGAACACTAGTGGCTTCAATAATAGAGTACAGGTATGCACATGCACAGGTAATGTGGTCCAGGTAGAATAGTGCTGAGAAGCCAACTACACGCCTTCGTGACGTCATATTATTTGCTGACGTCACCGTAATGGCAACAGCAGCAGCAGCAGCAGCTTGAGCGTTTGTGAGCGATTAAATGATCGTTTAGCGAGTCCATTATTGACACGCTTTGAAAATAACCACGTGCGTTTATTGGTTCACGTTCTTCGCGCATTAGCTAGTACCTAAATTACGAATTGCGTCAATTTTTTATATTCGTTTATTAACCGAAACGGAAAAAAAAGTACGCCAGTTTTTCTCGCTACGAAAGCGAAAATGTAAGCGACACTGGCGTTCGGTTGCGGACCAATGAGAATCGAGCTCTCATTCCAACAAGTTGCCGGTGATTGGTGGATTTATTTTGCATGGCTTCCTGAAAATGAGCGTTGAGTCGAGTTAAAGAAATAATTCCCTACTACTCAATGTCGTCCATTTTATGCCGTCTTTGCGCTACGACAGACGACAGCGGAATCGTCGTGGTGGGAGACGAAAGATTACGCAAAGTGCTTCCTCCACGGGTTCAAGATTTCCTCGGAATAGAGGTAAGTTGCCACTGCCCCCAACAAACCCCCGCTCACGGCCGTTAGGCCTAATAACAACAACATCCTTAACTAATAGCAGCAGTCGAAGAAGAAAGACCCCCATCGATTACTTGGCGCCCTTTTCTCCTAGCTTGGGTGGGTTTGGTTCCATTTGGCGTTGTTTATTCCATCGGGAACGAGCCGACCTCGTCCTATTTGGTGTCTTAACTTGTGAGCGCAGCGTGCAAAACACCTTGTCCAAAAACCGAATCCGAGATTGAAGGAGTCGATTGAAATAATTTTCAAAATGGGTGGAGGGAGGGAGGGGAGGTGGTGATGGTTGGAGCCACTTTGGATGGATGTAGTAGACTCCAGTGTCGACTGCGTGAAACATTTTCTTTCTCCGCATTCAATTGTTTCGGTTTAGGGCTTAAAGGGTAATTGCCGTCGCCACGACGAGCGATGCCAAATTATTAATTCCGTGGTTGGCGTGTTGGAACTAAAAAGTCACTTGCTATTTAGTTGTGACGTTTTTATTATCTTATTTATTATATCGTTCGTCCTAATCTTGAGAAGAGAGGACTCGTTATAAAATCACTCATCTGCCATAGGAATAAAATTTAAAAGGGAAAGTGAAACCGTTTGTCATTTTTTTTCATTCTTTTCGTGTCAATAATTTCACTCACCATCTGGAAACTGAAATTGAATTCAGATGGAGTGCTTCAAATGTGTATTATGAAAATTAAAGCTGTGACATTGTCATCTGTCAACCAGATACAACCAATTACGTTAGTATTGGTCTTGAAAAGTGAAAACTTATGACATCTCATCATTAAACCCTCGACTATGCCATTGATTTAATTATACCAATGTACAAGTACCCTAACGTTCATATTACACTACCTGGAAAAATACAGAGCGATTGTAATTGGCGATAGGAATAGTCCTAAAAAATATCTACAGTATGTTTAATTTTTGTAAAGAATAAATACATACGGGTAATCTCGGAGTTTATGTTGCTAAATGGCAGCGATGCAACAACTCTATGGGTTTGGATTGGAAGGTTAGTTAGATAAAGGATTAAAAAATTTTTGTTTTTTAACTAACCTAATCTTCCATTCTAAATCCACAGAGTTACATTGCCATCATTTAGCTACGTCGACTCCGGTATTTTACATTGTGTTTATATTGATTTTATTTTTACACTACACTTTTGAACTTACTTAAAGTGAACTTATGGGGACAAAATTGCATAGGGTATTAAAATGATAGTTGTGGTAGATGATGATTATTTTGTTTTCGTAGGTTCACAATGGCGTCAATAAATGTCTCACCATCTGCCGCAATTGCCACATTTTAGTGGACACCATCGACGAATTCTACTTTAAAGTTCAAGCAGCACAGCAGATATGGACGGCCATCAACATCGAAGTAGACAACGATTCCAAAGACTATGGCAGCAAAGTGGTAAGGAGGATATCTATATATATATATATATAATTTGTCGACGTCTGAAGCTTTTTCAACTACGTGACATCCCAGTTGCGAAGGAAACTTTCCCTGTGTTTTTCCAAAGCATCTATTGTCCCCCTCTTAACGTAATGGGTGCTTTACTAGTATACAATAAAAGGATGATATTGGAATTGAAACATAACACATGATCGTTTGTGCTTTTAGGTTGTCTTCTCTCCCAAGACAAAACGCAGGGAGGCGAAATTGGTTCCTTTTTTAGTCCGTTCACTTGACTCTGGTCGTTTCCGTGGCCTGGTGTGGGAAAATCGCAATGTAGGCTTATTTCGACTGCCTTGGCCAAGGCAAGGTACCAATAGGTGGCGTCCTGAAGATTCTCAATTATTCAAGGTTTGATAGGGTGTTTTGTTTTGTTTCATAAGCGTCTTGAAGATTAAGGGAATTGAAGATTTTTTTTTTGTGTGTTTTGTTCAACCCAGGAGTGGGCTATTTTGAAAGGTCGTTATTCCGAGAAAGAAGATTTTGTTTTGTGGAAAACGTGCATTCGCACGTCGTTACACAAACTACCCAACATCAGAGAAGTGCGAGAGCTACACAACTTTTCGGCTAACCCACCTTACAAAGTTTACAGGATTACCGATTTTCCAGGTGATTGGCTTGACATTGTTTGGGCTTGATTTGTCACGATGTGTTGGGTCGATGACTCATAATTTGTTTTCATCAATGCTTGTAGAAGTGTTTTTAGCATCGTCCAAATTGATCAAGATGGACCATAACTACTTCCGGACGGACACGGAGGCGGAGGAGCAGGACGATTTAGATGGCATTAAAATGAGGGTGGACGTGGCGACTGAAACAGCTCCACCTGTACAGTTTGCTTACTACGAAACTGTCGATGAAAATGGTCAGCCGTTGACCGAAAAGCCGATGGCAGTCGAGATTAGGAACGTGGACGAAGGCGATTTGAATCTCACCGACACCGTGTGGATCGTTGCGCAGGAAGAGGTACAGGTCGGTACCAGATATCGGTATTTGTTTCACAATTGACATAGTTGAGATGAGGTTTGATTTGTCATTTGTTAGACCATTGATGGTGCACCGTCATCGCCACAAAAAGGAGTCACTCACATCATCACGTCCACCGCGTCATCGGGGAGCGAACCTTCGCAAGAGACGGTTGCCAAGTGGATCAACGATCTGAAGTGGCCCAGCAGCCAGACTTCGGCGCCACTTTTATCGAGGTCGAAACATGATGCGGATGTTGAGATGGACACGTCGAACGACAAAGGTGAAACTTCTGGTGTCGGAGAAGATCGGTCTCCGATTCGAAGGGACAGCTCTCCGACAGGCTCTGAAATCTCTTTGCACATGTCGACATCCGACGAAGATGAGGTCGAATTAATCAGTAACATTGAGGTAATTAGTATTTAATTTGTTGACTGGTTTCTTCTTTTTGCACTTTTAAAGTTGAATCATTCCTATTATTAATATTTATATATGCTGCAGTCGGAATCCGAATTCAGTTAAACCCTGGTTTTGACTAATCAGAACTAGACAGATTTTAGACCATTTAATTTGTGGCGTTGGACAGCCTTCAGCCGCATTACCTAACGTAACCCTTCGTGGTTGAAGTCAATCAAATTTTAACTAGTGCTATCGGGTTTTCCCTGAATTGAGGTTTACGCTGTAACGTGTACACATTTTTAAGACAATGATTTATTTTTGTGATTGATTCTCAGTCCTCCACCCGGAAGTACGGAGAGCCTGATTCCGAGATGAAATGCATTTATTGCAACACGTACTTCACAAGCTTAAAATCGCTGAGGGTGCATATTAATCTTCACGATGAAGAGATTAGCAAAAAAGCAGAAGGTAAGTTTGTTGTCTTTGTTTTGTTTAAAGGTGAAGAACCTATTGCTGCATTGATTGATGACCCAAAAAAAAATTTTTTTTTGTAGCGGAAATTAGTTCCTTTAGTGATAAAGAAGACAGCAACCAGGAGGAGGTGGTTTCTTCCGAGAAAAGTGGTTCTTGGAAGGTCGACAAGGACGTCGAGGAGGCGTCTCCGCCGAGAGTTCCTGCGAGGAGGGGACGAAAACCTAAACGTGGTCGCTATAGAGGCTCCAGCATGATACGGACTCCATTGAAACCGACGACACCGTCGCCCACCCGCAAAAGTTACTTGTCACCACGCGGTCGGAAAAAGCACTGGCCGTCGACGTCGTCGATGACCGGCGGTGGCCGGAAGCGCGAGTGCCCAGAGTGTAGTAAGATCTTTGACAATGTCTGCGAGCTCGTTAAGCATCGCCAGACATGCGAATCTGAGCACAAACTTCGACGGTCGACGCAGATGAAAAGCAATCTGTCGCAGTCACCACGCGTTGGTGCCGGCAGCAGTGGTAGCGGTACCGGAAGCGGCCCGGGTTTCCCGGCGAGGAAGAAGACCATTCTCTTACACAGGTGTAATATTTGTGACAAAAATTTTAAAGACTTGACGGGCCTGGAGGAGCACCTCAACAGCCATTTCAACGTGTTATCGTTTCACTGCAAAATCTGCATGAAGCGTTTTCCAACAGTCAAGGATCTTCAAGATCACCTGCAAAAAATACACACCAAGAGCTAATTTTGTGTGTTTAGTTTTTGGTATTCTTCTTTGTGCATACGATTCTTTCTTGAGTTTGCCAGCTGGCTTTTAGTTTAGAACAGCAGCCACGTGGATGGAATGGGTTCGTTGTATCTATAAGCTCGATTATATTTTTGACCGAATTAAGTTTTTATCATTTGTTGAAAGCCAATGAACGCGCGCATTTCAGAACCTTGAAATTGAAATTTGTGTTAGTTTCTAATGTTAGTAATTAATTAATTAATTATTCATTGCAAGCTTATTTGTGAATTTTTTGTTTTTGCCAACAAAAGATAGAGAAGACATTGTAAGATTTGTTTATTTTTTATTCATTTTTAAGAGGACTGCGTATAACTTGTCACTCGAGCAGCATCTTGAATCGCCTACCCTTTATAATTTTGTGGAAATGATTATGCCAATAACTTAGTGACCTGAACATCGTGCATTGACATTTTAGAACTAGCTTTTTTTTTGTTATGCTAACATTTTGTAGAAGGAAAAATTGTTTATTTGCTACATTCCGTTGACATGTATGAAATATCGCTCCAAGGTCCATCATGTGCCACTACTTGCTATGTTTTAACGATGATCAGTTTTATTGTTGCCAACAGCCATGGATTTACTTTTAAGCTCAGGAATTTGGTGATTATATTTTTCTAGAAAAAAAATTGGCTATTTGATCCTGATGTGATTTTGATTGGTCGTGGCACTTTTGTTTTTATTGCTATTTATTTATTTTTTTGTTGAAAATATATTTTTGCTTATTTTTCGTTTTTTACGTTGGATGATGAACACTCATGTCAAACAAAAAATGTATGTTTTTGACAATTGGGCATTTAATTTTTAGTTGTCAAAAACGAACTTTATTGAATTAGTTTATTCGTTATGGCCATCGAATTGTAAATAACTGCATTTCTCCTTTTCAAGTGTATCATTTTAAGCTAAATTGTTCAATTTTGTGTATTTTTTGGTTACGTCAAAAGTTGGTCACAACTTGTAAAGCAACAAAGGATGAGTATCATTGGGAAATGAATGTTTTTTGTTCTTTCAATATCTTATATTCTGGTTTGATTTATGAAATTTGTAATCCGTATCATGAATGTATATTTTAAGAATAATAAACGTATGCAATCTGTTTTTCTCCAAATTGAAATCGGGGCCAGTTGCTGTGAGAACGTTTATTTGACTGAGGCTGTGTTCAGTTTGTGCGCTATTAGCGCGAAAACCGTCCAAAGACAGCCGATAACTTGTATGGGATCTATGTTAGTTACAAGCGTTATCGACTGTATTTGGAAGTTTTGCGCTAAATGCGTACAAAATGACCAGATTTGAAAAGTATGTTTTAATATTGTCAGTTGCATTTATTATATGCATTAGGCTCTGTTTGCCTGGCAATTTAATGGAATGGACTTGAATTGCTTTGTTTATTTTCAACTGATCACGTGATCAATCGAATGACGGCTTCTCAACTGCAACGATTCTGATTGGCTGTGGGTAACTGTTGGGTAGTGATGTTGTAAATGGCGGATCATTTGAAGATTTTGTTGGGACTATCCGATGCACTTTGTTTGAAAAAGAAAGCAAGTATTTAATCGATTCGATTGATTTCTTCATTATGACCGAGTCTAGCAATGGAGTGGTAGAGAATGAACTGTTGGAAGAATTCGACGTGGAATATTGCACGCAATTTTTCGAATTCACACCTAAAAGCTTTGTCAACGATGGTGAGATTTGAATTTTTTTATTTGTTATTTAGGATTTCAAATCTCGTCAATTTTAAAGTTAAAATCTGATGGTGAAATGTATATAATATTTGTAATTGTGTAAAATGTATAACAGAGGGGTGAAAACAATTTGATATTTTACTAGTATTAAAATATACAATGAATCTGTTGTGCAAAATTTTTAAATTACTGTATTATAAGTGTTCTTAACATTTAAGGTTATATGAAGATTTTGTGATTTGGTTTGTTTGTGATTCGTAGTGTTCGATGTCATTTCCGGCTCATGTCATGATGCCATTGCCAACTTTGAGAAAAACATTTGTGCAGAGGTAGGCAATTGCAATTGATATTCTAAATTGGTCTTTCTCAGTGTGGTAAGTGACGTCGTTTCTATAGTTTTCAGATGTCATCTGTGTTGATGAGGTAAAAAAGAGTAGCGAAGGACTGCTGGAGACGGCCGACAATCAAATTGACACAGCGATCGATAAACTAGAGGTGAATGATATAATATTAGATGGCACTACAGTGGGATCTGGTTATTATAATCATTTTGGAACGACTGTATTTTGATAACATTAAACAATGGATAAAGCAACATTAAAACAGTGTACTGTATTGCGACCGACAGATTAAGATCACCATAGTCGATTAATTACATTATCCGTGATTATAATAACTGGCTTCCACTAGTTTAGCTAAGTGTCATATTCATTATATTTCATTAATTTAAGAATTTTTTTCATAGCAGATGTAATAGTGAATCACTATTTTTTAGATTTACCTGCTGAAGGATGTATTTTACATTCCTAATCATGTTGTTCTTCCTGAAGATGAAATTCAGATGACAGCACAGAAGTATGCATTTGGGAACAAAGCGCTGGACAAATCCATCGAGGACAAGATTCAGAAAATCAAAATGGTGCATGATGTTGTTATTTAATTATCTTATATATAAATATATAACTAAATGGAAAGTGAGATTAATTTTGTTTACTGTTGTAAATCTTTTCAGTTGAAATATGTGAATGCGAAATTGGAGCAGCAATTGGTGGATCTCGAAAACTTTCACCAAAATCTCGATCTAGCAATGGCGACCATTACAACCTTAAAGGAAACGTGTCTCGATGAAACATGTAAATTAGTACTTGAATTATTATTTTATTTTTGTAGTGAAAAGATAATGCAAAGTGTTGTTTTTTGTTTTTTTGGTAGTTGTTAAGTTGAACCACAACTTGGCCAACTCCAAATATAATTGTATTGACCTGTTGAAGCAGTTGAAGGACCGAGAAAGTGAAAAAGGATTTGAAGGAACGTTGTGTAGTCCCATGTAAAGTATTTGAATTAGGTATGAATTCAAACTTATTATGTTGTTTGACAATTCAATTAATCTTTTATTGCATTGTAAGAATCAAAAGTTGGTACTTGTATTACAACTCATAAAATAATTTATATTCTCTTTATTTTTTTGGCTTCTTTTATTTATTATTTTATTAGAATAGTTTAGTATATATTTTTCAATTTGAAATTGAATAATTGATACTGGCACAATGTGACCTCTGGTGTGACAGTTCGTAAAGAAAATAAATGATAAAAAAAAAAGACAATGGAAGAAATTTATAAGATCAACATTTTAGGGACCTAGGTTAGAAAAACAAAAATGGCAGAATTTTCAACTGGCTGTGTCCTTAGTTTTCATTATGTCATCTGTAAACGTTTTCTGAAAGACTTGCTATCACAGGAAACAAGATGAATAATGAATACAGAGGTGAGTACAACCTGAGTATATTTTATATGCATTCATTTAATTGTTACATGGTGTGGAAAAGTTCAAAGAGTTGACAAGTATTTGCATTGCTTACCAGTCATAGCACTTGGTCGTTTTGCTTATTTGTGAACAAATTATTGTGACACTATTGGTGGGACATCACAGTCATGCTCTTTGCTCGTCAACTGTTGCAATTGACACCATCGAGCATGTGCGTGCGGGAACACTCTAGCCACTGTACATTAGGGCATCGTATTGTTTGTTGGTCTCGTGACTCTTCTAGAGCAATTTTTTATTTTTTGACTTCTTGTTTAGTCAAACAATAGAAAACTTACTCTAGTTGATTTTATATGATATTCAAAGTCTCATGCTGACTATGGTACATAAAATTTAACAGCTCAAATTATTTTATGAAATAGTTTATTGACTTAGTTTTGGGCACTCTTCATGATGGTTGTACATTGTGCAAGCAACATCAAACGTATACATACGACAAAAAATCAGGGTTACATTCTCACTTGAAATTTGCATTGAATTCCAGTGTCAATCACAATATATTTTTTTTTAGTTCTCTACATTTTACTTTGACGCAAATCTTTGCGCTGTTTTTAAACACGTATTTAAACATACAGTATTGCATTCACCCCTTGCTGCAAAAGTGAAACCATCTTTGTCTTCGAGGAAAAATCGCTTAGTTGGAGTTTCGTTTCCTGTTTTGTTTTTTTTTTTTGTTACGAGTCCTGGTTCACTTTTTTCTATGCTTTCGTCTCTTTTTAAATATTGCACATTGTGACAGCAGTCTTGTAACACAGCCTTTGCACACATTGTCTTTTATCATCACATGTTTTCATCACAAAGATGTTTCAGCTTAATTTCATTATCATAATGCTGTAGTTTCCTCTTCTGTGAACGGTTCGTCTAGCGATTGTGTATCATCTTCCATAATGTAGGTGATTTCAATGGACGGTAGTAGACATTTGCAACAGGCATCTTTGAACGAGTTGGCTTCACACTTGGCTACAAACGCCTGTTGCGCCGAACTGTGCAAAACCTTTGTGTTGGCCTGGCCCGTTTGCCGGGCCATTTGATAGAACTGGGTGTTTTTGTCTTGCATTAGGAGGTAGGGTTGTTCGTATTCTTTGATTTTCCCCGCATCCATCACCTGAAGTTGAAAAAGAACACCGTGATAAAAACTTGTATCTTATTACGTATTGCGATGGTAACGAAGAAATTTACCAGGATTTGATCCGAATCCACTATCGTGTTGAGCCTGTGGGCGATAGTTAGTACTGTGCAGTTTTTGAATTTGTATCGTATCGTTTGCTGAATCAAGGCGTCGGTTCTGGCAAGGTAGATTAAAACGATATATAAAGTGTAACCAAAATGTAATTTAGGAATTGTTTTAAAATAACTCTGACAACTAATATATCTTGCAGTATATCTAGTAGTATTACCGAGGATCGACGCTGGCGGTGGCTTCGTCCAAGACCAAGATCTTGTTGTTTCGTAGAATGGCTCTGGCAAGACACACGAGTTGTCGTTGTCCCATGCTAAAATTGCTTCCACCTTCGGCTAGCTCCGTGTCGAGTCCTCCAGGCATGTACTTGACAACATCTTTTAATTGCACGTCTTCCAACACCCGCCAAAGTTCCTGGTCCGTGTGTTGATCAAAGGGATCGAGGTTCTTTCGCATTGGTCCGGTAAACAACACAGGGTCCTACCATTTCAAAAGAAAACGGACATTAAAAAGTTATGCTACATTACATTTGATTAACGTTTTGTTTGTTTTTTGCAACCTGTGGTATAATGGACAGCTTTTTCCGTAAGTCACGAAGCCCAAGATCTTTGGTTGCAATCCCGTCGATTAGAATTTCTCCACTTGGTTCGGTCATACGAAACAACGCCGCAATGATGGAACTTTTTCCTGCCCCTGTCCTGCCGACTATTCCCACCTACAAACAAACAAAAAATTGATGAGAAACATGACGTTAAATTGACATCAGTTACGTTAATGTGAAGTGTGTTGACCTTTTGTTTAGCGCTGATCGTTAGATTGACATCTTTGAGAACGGGAGGTTCTTGATCGGAGTATTCAAGATAAACATTTTTGAAGCTGATGGCCCCTTTCTCTGGCCAATAAGATGGCGGTTTCTTGTTTTCTTCAGTTTCCAGATCTGCTTCTGGTTCCAATTTGCTGTATTCCAATACCCTTTCTACTGAGGTCATCTATATGACAGTTATATAGACGTACAGATACATAGACAATTTTTCTTAACACAATTTCTAAAATGAGTTTAATTGCGTACTTGATTTTCAACTTCCGCGGATTGTTTCACTCCGTATTGAAATATTCCAGTCAGATACATTGCTGATGAAATAGCCAAGCCAACGTCGCCACCAAGAGTACCTTCAAGTGTGGTAAAGACATCGTAAGACAAGTTGGCTTTAGTTAGAGAGTAAAATGGATATTTCTTTACCGTCTGCCATGATGACGAGAGAATAAGTTACGATGGCGATATAAATGAAACACAAGAAATCCAGCCACAGACCGAACCAACGCGTGCTGGCCAGAAACAGAAACCAAGTGGATGAATGGAGATCTTGATGAGTATCAAATTGACGATGGAAGTTTTCTTGGGCGTTGAAGGCTCGTATCGTGCAAAGTCCTTGAAGTGAGACACTCAAATGCGAGAATACTGGACTTCGAGCTAGAAAAGAATGAGATTCAAAAGGGAAAATGTTCAAAACGATGTTCAGAATTGTAAAAAAAACAGAATCATAACACGTACTTATTCCTTCCAATCGTTTGACGTCTCGTGCTGTTGATAGGTAGAACTTGCGGAGGTAATAAAATATGAACCCAAGGGCCAGTGTGGGCAACATGATCCAATAGTTAACCATCGCTACTAATACTAAAACGCCTACGAGGTTCATTCCAATCTATAACAAGATTAATCATTTTTGACAACCTCATGTGATAAAGAGATGTGTGGCATTAACAAACAAAAAGACAGCTTAGCTTACCGAGATCATGTCAAAAAATGGTTGCGGTAACTGGTCGTCCATCGTCCCGATGTCTTTTGAAAACCTGTTGAGAATTCTGCCTGAAATGAAAAATGAAATTGATAAGATTGCAATTAGTTTTAGGCAAGGAACTGGTTCGAATCGGTTTATTTACCTATTGGGTTGGTGTCAAAAAATCGGATTGGTGCTCTCATGACAGCTTGGAACATGTTGCGATGCAACACGATCGATGCGCAATTGCACATCAAGAAAAATGTGACCGTTCTAACGACGCTGAAAATGGTCATAGCGGCGATCACTCCACTGTAAATATAAATGTAGATGTAGGTATCGAACGTTTCCTCGTCTTCGATTTCAGTGCCGGTAGTGTTTGCGAAAATGGTTCCTTCTACTTCGTTTTCGAGTTCTATCCGGTTTTGTTGAGAAAGATAAAACCTCTCCTCTTCGTTGGTCCTAAGTTACAGATTCAAAGACTTATTCTCAAATACAGTGTTTGTAGTTTGGTGTTGCTAAGTTGGCGATTCTCTTACCATACTGACAAGAGGTATTCCGAACCGTTATAGAGGACTTGAGTGATGATGGATGTCACGAACAATAGAACAATAGCGCCGATGCCTCCTCCAGCTTTCAAATACTGCCAATAAACTTTAACGCTGATGCTTCCCGACGATTTAGATTCTTCCGCTGCTTGCGGTTCTCCTACGTTTTTTAGTGGCTCTTTCAACGACAGCTGAAATACATTATTGCATGTTATGTTATGCCAAAGACATGGATGCACGATGTGTTAAAAGCTTCAATGTTATTCACCTTTGCTTCAACGCTCTGGTGTTGCATAGGACACAAACTCATGGATCCTGTACTGGTTACCGGTATATGAGATCCGCGGAAGCTACCCGTAGATGAAGTTGAATGCAAACGACGTAATCCCACGTGACGGATGCTCCGGCGTACGCTTCCTTGTCTCTCGAGGAACTCATCATCCTCGATTAGTACATTTGAAAAATCGACACCAGATTTGGATAGTTCTTCCCAACTCCCTAGTCCGCTACTTTCACCCTGTAATTTTTGTTTTATATGTGAGCTTACAAGGTTTCATGTTTGAAAGTTGTGTATAGTATGATGTCCATCTTACGCTTTTTAATATCAGAATTTTAGTGGCGGCTTTCAGGTATTGAAGTTGATGTGTCACCAGGATACGTGCTTTTTCTTTTAGATATCCATTAATACATCTAAGATATTTTGGGTTGATTTTTATTCATTAACATTGTAAAATGTTATGTTTTTTAACTTTATACAAGTATCAAGAGTTACTTGTAAAACAGATGTCGGCCAACGTGGGTATCGACAGCACTGAGTGGATCGTCCATCAGATAAATATCTGCATCCTGATACAGAGCTCTGTTAATGCAAACATAAAGTATTTTTAATGTCAAATATGGTAGACTATATCTATCAAATAGCATAATATCGAAATTCAATATTAACAAAACTATACCTTGCTAAGTTAACTCTTGCTCGTTGTCCTCCACTAAGCGAAACTCCTTTTTCTCCCACTAATGTTCTGTCACCAAATGGAAGTTGCTGCAAGTCCTGTAAATGTAATAATCGAATATGTACGATGATACAACTTATTGTGTTGTTCTAGTCTTATTGACAACAGTTGCAAAGTGTGCAATATTTGTTCTCTGCGAGTTTCATTTCACTCACTTTGTCCAAAGCGCAGGCTTTGAGAACGGTGTGGTATTTTGCTTCGTTGAACGGTAGTCCAAATAAAATATTTTCTCGAACGTTGGCCGAAAAAACCCAAGGTTCTTGAGATACGTAAGCGACTTTCCCGCGGTATTTGATGGTCCCAGAATGTGTCGGAAGTTCCCCGAGTATCGTCATGAGTAAAGATGTCTGAAATACAAACAAGAGACACATTTCTCATTTTTCTTCACGTAGTGTAATGAAAGGTAACAACATTACCAATACCGTAATATGTGACAAGTAACGCATCACCAACAAGTTACACAGAGGGATAAAGCATTGGAGAAGGTTAATAGACACGGACTACAAATGTGAGACAACAACAAAAAACAAAACAGGGAAATACCGTAAACCAGACAAGACGTTACCTGTTGCTAACACACATATACAGACACAATATTTTGTTTTCTCGCTCTACCTTCCCTGATCCCACAGGGCCAATGACGGCCAGCAGTTCACCTGGCCGAACGTTGATGCCAATGTTTTCCAGAGTAGGCCATTCGAGTTCCTACAAAAGTTGGAGTTCTGATCACTATGTGTTGTTTAAGGTCGGTGTCAATTCAAAGCTTGCGGGCTATTTACTTTGTTCCAGAAAGCAGTTATGTTATCCACCCAAACGCCACATTCTTCGAGTTTGGGTCGGACGTTAGATTTGTTGACAGATGATGCTGCATCGCGTTCTTCCATCAGTAGAAATTCCTGCGTACATGAAAATTGTATGGTGATGGTGATTGAATTATAGTGTTGGGATGATTTTGAATCACTCACTTGGATTCGGTTCAAACTGACGAGGGTTTCCGCTCCTTGGGCTACAGCAAATGGGAAGAGTAGCGTCATGATCATACGGATATTGTTGTAGAGCGAAACTGTCACAAACACTTTTTCAGCAGTGAGCACATTGCCCGAGAGAACGTAGGCCAAGAAAGTGAGAAAGAGGATCAGTTTGGACGAGATGAAATAGATGGCGATGTTGACCGCTCTATAACACGATGTTTTGGTGATGACACCAACTTCTCGTCTTTACAAGCAAAAATGAGAAAGAGTAGCATTAGGAGTCCTATCTTGCAATGGTTTGTTATATGTAAATAAATTTTGATTCGAACATATTTTAGCTTACTTTCTCGAATTGTCGACAGCGGTCATGAAAGGATCTTCCCACGTGTACATCTTGATAAGTCGCATTCCTGACACGATTTCGTTCATAATACGAACACGCTCGTCCGTCAGTTCCGCTGTTTGCAACCTAGAAATTGCCAGTCTTTAGAAAAATCGACAGGAGGAATGGGTTCGTGTTAATGATGGCAACCTACCTTAATCTGGCGAAAACCTTCCCCATCCATCCTTGCATGGGGACGAAAAAGATCAACACGACAATTCCTGCCAGACACGTCGGTCCTAACATCCACCACAGGATTCCTGTTGTGATGATCGCTTGGATGGGACCGACCCACAAGTAGTGGAGATAAAGTACGGACTGGTCGAATCGGTTGACATCGTTCGATAAAAGATTCACCATCTGTCCTATGGTCGTTTCACCCAGGGCTGCTTGACTCAGTCGCAAAGCCTGGCAGGGAAAAATGTGCCGATTGTGTTAATATTGTGATTGACGTTTTCTTGGAAATATGTTAAGCGTTGCATACCTTTCGATAAATGAGGGAGCAGCAGGCGACTCGTATTTGCATGGCAACATGTTGAACCCCGAAGAAATAGGGGTGATGAGTGAGCGGAAAGAGCAAGGCGCAAATAGCTACTCCGGTTGCATAGGCGAACGCTTCTCCCTGCGTCACTTCGGAAGCTGGGTTGAAGTAGCGGATCAGCGCTCCCAGCAAAACTGGTTGAAGAATCCTCGTGCAACATTCCTATAAGTTGCAAAGCATTTGGTTCTATTCATGTGTGTTGACTTTTCATATATGAATAAAAACAGTGCAAACTACTGTGCATGGCTATGGCTGGTTGGTTCAAGCTTTTTATAGATCTGCTCTGATCTATGCATTTTGTAATAATAACTACAAAACTCGGAACGGAACTGAAACTTGTGTCATTGCACATTTGTGGCCAGACCCTTCGTCAGTATGTGGGCCTATTCAGGGCCGGATTTAGTAGTTTTCTGCCTATAGGCCCCAGCCCACACTGAATGCTACCTCCTTTGCCCAAAACATATCAATGAAAATACAAAATAGGAAGTTTAGCGAAAGTGCAAAAAATATTTAAACAGGTTTTATTGCGAGTATTAATGAAGTTGACATTTGTACACCTAGTTAATGCTGCCCTAAGCCCGGGTCTGTAGGGCCTAATGGTAAATCAGGCTCTCGACCTAGTGTGAATCAGTCATCAACACTGGGACCAAGCTTCTCCACCACCAACTTTAGTATGAAACATGTTTTTATGCTTTCATAGTTATTTACAAGTTTAAACAAAGGTGGTCATGATTTCACCTATGGTGGGGGTGGTGGTGCAGAATTTTCAGAAGGGAGGTTTTTTTTAGGGGGGGGGGGGGGTTTGACAAAAACATTTTACAGCATACAGTACTTTGTATACTATTTGGGTTGGGTTCAGTTTGGGGTCTGACACCGCAGGGGGCTGCAGATTTTCTCGAGGTACTCCCATTTTTTCCTGCATCATAAAATCTTGTTTCATCACTTTCACCCTCATCTCCTCGTTGTGACGTCGTTTCGGCATTTTTCGAATTAAATAAAGTTCATGGGATGACCAAATGACATACCTTAAAGGATGTCGGTGCAGTCATTAAACCACAATACCCACCTGTCTTTATACGGTGATATATAATATTTATAGTACTAGAATATATAGATAGTACTGCACTAGGATTTATAGTATTTTTAAAATGTTTCTATCGAATCGGGGACGGGGATAACTCCCACTTTGCCACCTACACAGGGGACCCTGGGTCTAGTGGCTGGCTAGCACATAACTCACCACTAGTCTAGTCACTGCTAAGTGGGATATTCTATTTACTGGCATACTAAAAGTGAAACCTATCTTTCTTCAACGTTCCATATCGAAACATGGCATGGCATAGCATGTCGTCCCTGCAGGCATGATGAACGTAAATCAAGGACCACATATGGAGTTTGGCATCAGCAGAGCCACAAGTTTTTAATTTTATAATAACTGGACGAAATGGGAATACAGTGAAACTTCAATTTATTGTTTCCCTAATGTAGTTAATTGCCATCAAACACTGTGGGGCGTGTTTCTCAAAACGTAACAGTGTTAATCACTAATGAATGTCATGTCAAACGAACTGTTCGATAGATGTAGAACATGCTTGTTGCTTTTACCTCGAAACAACAGGCTAACCCAACCAGTAGAAACTTAATGAAGAAACATTTGATGAGTGCGGTCCGAAGGCGGGGGCGTTGACCCAACTGCTGCTTCTGAATTTCCTCTTCCCATTTTCTGTAGGAAAAATTAACGGATGTAATTTTAATCCTCGATGCACGATTCATGTTGAATCATTGGTTCGGTATGGTGCTACTAAACCAATTAGTGAAAAGGACTGAATTTGTTAAAATGATGATTATGCTTTGGTTGAAATCGTTTAATGCAATGAATTGCATGCTGATTTGTTGATGGTTTTGTATATAAAGTGTATCTAAAAATAATCTTTGTCACTAAAAAATATATTGTATGATGATATGACCTCTCGAGTCGATTTCCTAGTAGTTCCGAACTATCAGCTTTTGGTACTTCGTAGATATCTTCTACAAGAAGATCATTATGGTAGCCTTTTCGAAAGAACGGATTGAGCCACCTGCAAGAACATTATCATAGGTTAAATTCTATATACTTTGTCATAGATAACCGTATATTAACTTGGCTGTAATCTTTTGTTTCGATTCAAATTGTAGATGCTTATCTACAGTCACTATAATAGGTGGTCTTGCACTATACGTGAACTAGGAAACAACTGTGGCACTATTATGTATGTCTGTGTACAAATTTTATAAAGTTTTACAGATAATTTTAGGAATGTGTGCTTTGTATTGTATTCCTGTACTTTGGAGTGGTGTTAACGATGTTTCGGATGATATGTTCAGCAATGCTATTTTGAATGATGCAATTTGTCATTGGAGTAGCAGCTGGTTAAAGGAAATTACTTAATAGGCCATTGACCTTAGTGGTCTGTTATTAGTTGGAAAACAACGTAGCCAAATTAGGGAAAAGAAAATTATGATGAGATTATTGAAGCAGGACGTGTTGTGATGAGCTTGTTTTTTATCAAATTGATGAAATGCATGTTGATAAGGCAAATTTTACTGTTTAACAGTCACCAGAAAGTTACCAAATAAATTGAATAATGAATTCTTAAATTACATCATTTTTTTGGAAGGGGGGGGGGGATATGTACTTCTGGGGCAACTGTCAACATTGTTAATAATCCGATATTTTGGACATACTTTTTCATACATTTTGTCTTTCTTCTGTTTCAGACTATTCCAACTGTTTCCACCAATCATCATAGACCTTACATTACGTAGATCTGTTTTCAACTTGTGTAGAAATTTGCACGTTGAAATTGCTTGAGTATGAAATTATCACAAAGTAGTGACAGGTTTGTTTGTTTTTGTTTTGATTTTTTGGTATTTGTGGAAGGAAGTTTTCATGCATGAAAACAATGAATACTATTCGAACTTGTGTTTTCATTTGACATCATTAGATGATTATGTGGGTGGATGAAAATTTTTGTTCTGTTATGGTACAATTGAATTTTGGAATTTCTCATTATACGGTACAAATTAATTACCAGTGATGTATACAGTAGTAAATGTACAAAGTAGGTGGATAATTGATGTACTGTACAAGTATAGTACTGTATACAATTTATTACATAGTTTGGTAATATGTAGTTTCAAGAGTGTTCAGAGCATTTTTTAACATAGACACTGGGCGAAACATTTTTCGCCTACTAAGGATCCAAATACATGCAGTATTAGTACGATTGCTGTCGATCTACTGGACGACAGCAATCAACAATAAACAAACGTATATTAACATTTGAAACAAAAGAAAAAAATAGTGAAATGTTTATGTAAAAAAGCCTTTAAAAATGGTCTGACAATGTGTGTGTCAAAATAAGAACTATAGTTATTCCAATTTAACTTTCACCAATCCTCTTAATTTAATCACCATTTTTGAAACGATGGTTTTAAATTGCGGGTATTTTTGTTTTAAAACCTAGTTCACTTTTTGTCTTGTTGGCTATTATCATCATAATTTTCATTACATTACATTTATTAACCTTAAAACTACTGTAGTAGGCTTACTGTAGTAGGCCTACCTCTTGAATCAACGGTTTCAAACATGCTAAGGTTAGATCAGGAAAAATTAATTTTTAATTTTACGTTGTGGGATATTCCTCATCTATATTTTCACTTTGGTACATTATTTATATATTTATATAAAAATAATGTACCCGTGGAGCTAACTGGGTGTCCAAAAAAAAATGGAACTGCAACTGCTGCGAATAGCTTTGGGAAGAGGAAGCAAGATTGTCGATCATGCAGGAACACTTTCTCTTGTGTGGTCTAGCTAGCTCTTCTTTTTATTACCCTTTGCTTCTGCAAAGAAACTTAAACTGCGTTGGCATCAGCACCAGTAGGTCACTCACTCGGTGCTCGTTCTGCGCCAATTGGCGACCGACAAAAGCATTTCGGAACCTCTTGGAAAAGCCCGCTTTCCTCCGCTGAAAGCGAAATCGAAAACTTGACCAAATGTAGGACATTGTTCCATTGACCTGCATGACTGCCAACCTCGACAACAACAACATCCACCACACGTCTGGTATTACACATTAGCATTGTTATTTTGCCACATTCAAGTCGGACGCTCGTTTAGAGAAAACAAATTCTGCAATTTTTTGAAACATCATGTTCCTCAAAGTAGAATCGACGGGGAAAACCATAACCATTCTTATTATTTTGTTTTATAATGTTCATTTTTTGTTTGTTTTGTGAAGTAGTTAGTTAGCTTTAATGGTCGTTGGAGAATCTGCTTCCTAGTTATTTAACACCTATCGTGCAAGTTTCACTTGGAAGTGCTGTCACTGTACACAAATTGACCGTACACACGCGAGCGAGCCAGTTACCGTACACCTTATTTTCTCGGCTATCAAAAACGATACACAGAATGGACGTGTCAATTTTCCATTTTAATTTATGGTCATTATAAAGTGATTTGGGCCAGTGGTTAGAAGTTTTGTTTAAAAAATTCCCACGCACTTTAATCTCAAATTTTCATCACATAAATTTGTTGATGGAAAAGGGGAACATGGAGGAAATGGATGATCAAAAAAAAAATGATGAATGGATTGGGTCCATGGTTAATATTCCAAGAAAATTTTGTAACCGTTAAATTATATAAAAAAAAATTAAAAATTACACGAGTTGAAATAGGGAGATTTAGTAGTAGAATAGAATTTTCTGTGTATTTGTTGGTATTTTTTGTCTTTCTCAGGAAATTTCTGGTCTAATTGGTAAATTCCACCCAATACTCTAATGTTGTTGAAGTAGTATACTTCTTCATTAAACTAGTGAAATCTGAAAATAACATAAAAAAACTACTTCACTAAAAATGGCAACGATGTAGTTATTTATGTAAATTTATTTTGATTATATTATTGTAAACATGAATAGGTCATGTCTTATAGAGGTGATCATTGAACACTATGATTCCTCGGAAGTACCACAAAATCTCGTTAAATAAAGATTAAGAAATGGATGGATGGATACCCATTTGGTCGCTCGAATCTATTTAATTCGTGGATTAACACTGTTTATTGAACATGTCAATTGCGAAGAACATGTTCATTGCTGATTTCTTCAGAAAAGGTACTTTCACTTTCCGATAACTAAAAACACCATTATTTCGTCAAAAAAGAAAAGAATTGAAGGCTTGCTCAGAATAACGTTGTATGTTACAAAAATTCAATATTGAGATTGTTATGGAAAACTGTGCCTCCCTCATAGGTGGGCTTATAGCTAGTGCCGTCAATAGACAAACTCATACCTACCCAAACTATATCACTATATATTGGTTACCTAATATATGTGACAATCAGTGTGTTGCTGAATACTTCTTTTGCCAGTCACTCAAAACTAGGAATTGTTACATGCAACGTTATTCTGGGTAAGCTTTCAATTGGAAAATAATTGAAACCTATTGGTAGGGGTCATCTCAATGTAGTTGGAAGTCATTGCTATAGTTGAAGTGTAAAAAAAATGCAACATAATAATTATTACTCAACATTACTCAAAAAATGAGAATGCCTATTGAAATGTAGAACAACCTTTTTTTGTGTGTAATGTTTTTGCCAGTGTACTACTACTACTACTACGTTCTACGTACTAGTAGTGGTCTTGAGAATGATAGGCCATGGCCAAGTAAATAGTTCAAAGGAGTGATCCATCATTGAAGTTTGTTAAAATGATGGTGGTGGTGGTGACGATACACGTATAGATGTAAAATCTTCACAGAAATTCTTATTTTGCTCTTTTTTTTTAAACAAAATAAATTAAAAGGTACTCATTTTGTTTGAATTGTGATTTTAAGTGAGTGTTATGTTTTAAGTTTGAAAATGTCATTTCCGAACATGATGTTTAAAAACACTGAAACGATAGAGGCCACTTTTTAATTCAGTGTTCCGAAATACTGAAAAACATTCTGTTGACAAACTATGTGTCATTTATGTATTGTAAGTGATGCATTAACATTGTGCTTTATGCGAAATTAGATCAAAAACAAGTCGTGTGTAAGATTATTGGTAAATTAAGAACTGAGTGAATAAGAATATTGGTACAATAATTTCTCTATGGTCTATCGAGAAAGTATTTAGATCATTTTTTCAATGGTACCAATAAATATTTCAATGTGTTCAGAAGTTCTTTGTTCGTTTGATACATTATACTAAGATTCGTTTCTGAAAGATGACTGACAAAGTGGCAAATTGGTTTAGGACCAAGTCATACAATGTAGTATACATCGTGTTATAAAATGAAAATTTCAAAATATACAGTTACTGTGGTCTTATATAGCATGTCATCCCACTGGTAAAGTGGCATTTCTTGTTGTGGTGGCATGTTGACGTTTTGTGATTTTTCATAATCAAACTCAAATTGGTTTAGTGGCCAATTGGTTTTGGACAAAGTCATAGTACATCATGTTTGAAGATCACAATTTCAAAAAACGAAAAAAAAATATGTCACTGTGGTTCAGTGGTATTACACTGTGTCTGATTGGAATTTCTTGTTATGACACTGATTTTACGTTTTTGACTTTTCATAAATAAGAAAAAAAATGGCTTGTTAAACCTTTTGTGTCTATTATTGGAATAGGTGTGACCTACCAGAAGAAGAGGCGACTGATGGCATTAGCAGAATCGAACGGATTGGAAGTTCGTCTTCGGATAGCGGTAGTAGTGTCCATGTGGCCACGCGTGGTAGATGAAGGGCCAACGACCACCGCACAACAACACAATCATGTACGAGTAAAGTCCTCCTTAGGTGAGTGCAAGTGAGAGAGTGAAGTGGAGAAAGACTTCCAAGTAAGACATAGGACGACCAACCGAGCGAGCGAACGAGAGGGAGCTGATGGCAGATTGTAGCAAATGGCTTTCTTCCTCTTTTAACAGGTCGCTTGTTGCATCACCTCTCAGCTACCAATCTCTGCTCCTTAATACGCTCGGCTCGTGGTCGTATGTATGGCTATTACGTACTTTCTTTGACAAGAAAAAAAACCAACTTTACTTGGATACAACTTTCCCTGTTTGTTTACTATCGCTGTGCTATCATTAATCTTAAAGGCCAATACGTTTAGCACCTTCAGTGTTGCACTTTCAGTGGTTGTCTTTTTCTTCATAATGAAATATGAAGAATGATTTGATGAAACAATAGAGGTTGGTTATTATTTCTACAGCAAATATTTGACACCGTCCGTGTTGTTGAGAAAAAACGGAATCACCAGACCAGTGTTGTTTGTTTGTATGTCTTTGAATTTAACTAGGATAATTCTAAAATTAGATTGGTTTCCGATCACAAGTTCTGTAACATTTTTCAATTGATGGATAGGTACATTTTGAATGGATTATACATGACCAAAATGTAACTTTCTAGATCAACTAGATTATGAAAAGTAAACAAGATGCCCCAAACATATGGCCTCATACTTTACCATAAAAGAAATCTACTAAGAGTTTTTCTATTTAATTTATTGATTATATATCAGTTGGTTTATTTGATCAGTTACATTACAATACATGTTTACAATGGGCAATGGCATCCATTGTCTTCGGTACATTTTCAAACGTGTTCAACGCAAGATCTTTGATAAATTAAATCCCGTACCTATCCAAATACTATGGGGCCAAACTTTTCGTACATTCTGTAAAATCCCAGAAAGGCCAAATTGATAAGATGTCTTCTAGTTTGTAATAATCCAAAACTTTTTATTACACAGATTGTTGTATTGCAATTTTACAGGTGATACATACATACGGTAAAGAGTTCCCAACGTGAATAAGTGATAGGGCAGGATACAATATAAATATGATGAGATACATGTACTAACTTAAGTAAATACAATAGACATTTCAAAGTCCACAAAATAATCCGATGATTGAATCGAAAACACGAGTATTGCCAATTTAGAGTTTTGGTTTTCTCAATTGTTATTACATTTTGTAATCGGCGCATTTTCATCATAATCATAAAATTAAAAACAAAAGCCTGTTAACTATTATAACGCAATAGCCACGTTAAAACTGTCCATTGCGTTATTTTGTTCACAATTTCATTTCATGTTGAAAATCAACATGACAATTAACTATGTCTATAAAAAGAACGTTTATAAACTTTGTTTAGAAAAAAAAATTAAACTTGACACTTTTTTTTTAAAAAAATTTATTGACACTTAATAGATTTGGCGAGACACGTTCGTTACCACAAAAAAAAATAATGAACATGTACTCAAATTATGCTAAGAAAAAAAAAACATGACAGCTTGTTTCAGTTTATGAATGAGTTTTTTGTCCATTTTACGTTGACCTGTCTGAAATTTTCAGTGGTACAACAAAAAACAAAAAAAAAATCGAATTGTGCTTAATCACGTCATGTAATTCCGAAATTATTATAAGGTCGTTTAGAAACTTAAGATGTAACCTTTGAGCCCGTGCACTTTGGTTACGCTGGATTCGGATAGGACCTATTTACATTGTGTGGCATTTTTCTTTTACTGTTTGGTAATGTAATATAGTTAGAAGAAAAAAATTGACAAAATAATAACGTAAATACTAGGTCATATCGTGACACTATTGCGATACTATAGTGATGGTCATACTTAGAAGGTGGATTTATCACCACTTAATAAGGACTAAAACCATCCAAAATCATGACTCATGATGCGTTAATAACGTAATGTAAATCACGATACATTGTGTTAGTTATTAGCTGCAAGATCTTAGGTTAGCGTCAATTATGCATAATACTGGCAATTTAACGTCAACGCGCTCTTTTCATTATAACGTCTTCGGAACCTTGCCTAAGATTTAGAACATGTACCAAATTGCTTATTATACCAACACATGGTGTTGATAGTTAAATCTAAATGTAACAAAAACAGCGAAACATTTCGCTGTTTATTTATATATTTTTTTTTTTTTTTAAGAATTTCATGTAAATGTCAAGTGTCATGTTTTAGTTGTCACTTTGACGTGATTTTTTCGTGGCACATTGGTTTTGAAATTCGAAACTTTTGAACGTATTTGGTACAACAACTGATGTAAAGTCTACTACATTATAGACCCGTTTTAATCTAGCATACTTATTATTTGGGGTATCGGGTATGGGTGTCATTTTGTACAAACACCACTAATTCGAAAACATCACTAACCCAGAAAATTCGATTTCATCTGGGTTTAGCATTTTGCAATTGGATTAAAAGTGGATTAAAGGAATTAAAGAAAAAATGTATATCACCAGTAATGTGGAAAAAAAAATCATTCATCCACTGTCGCATGTTGGAAAGATTTCAGAGTTTTAAGATTATCATCTTAAATAAACAATCTGTTGGAAATGTTGTTGAACAACAGAACAGTGAAATAGTTTCATTCTCCAAATCCAAACACAGTAAAACATGCTGCACTCCACACAGTTCGTTTTTTTGCTCAATGCTGTTGAACAACTGAATGAAGATGAACTACAAGTTAATTAAAATGTAACTTAATCTACAGTATATACTGTACATGATCTGGTATTTTCTGTGTTGAACGTCTTTGTGTAGCTTCTGCACTTGTTGAAATACTGTGTATTCTTTGGAAAAGTATGTTTTGTTGGCATTGTGATGTGAGTAAGTTGGGTTGAGTAACTATTCTCTTTTTTGTGTTTTTGTGTTGAGTAGGATAGATAATCATCATCTTATCCATTGTATGGTATGAACAAGAATCACAGCTTTTGTCAAAAGCCATTGGTACTGTCACTCACTCAATTGCTTGCAGCACGAGTCTTTCTTTTCTTTGGGTAAGGGCAGGAAAGGCTTGCTGCCATGGCCTCCGTCAACACCATTCCTTGACCCAGCTCGGAAGGAATTTGGTAACCATCAAAAACTGCTAGCTAGACTTTTAGGCTTTTTCAGCCCTTGACCCATATAAAGCCTACCTACAACCTAAAAGACCACTTTCGCTTGCTCTTTCATGTTTTTTTCTTTTTCTTCTCTCGTTGTTTTGCATGTTGTGTGTAGTAGCCAACTCTCAAGTTTATTTTGTCAGGTGCTTGTCACCTCACCTATCATCGTGATATGGAAATCTTTATTGTTTTTAAAGCGTATGTGTAATTCAAAAAGTATAAAATGAAGGATGTTTTTTTTTTGTCTGTTTGAAAAGACTGAAATGTAAAGTGTCGAAGATTATGCATGATAGTAGATGTGTCCAAATGCCACTCTTTGTCTGCAGGTAATGCCGACTAGGTCGAAAAAGGTTAATCCATGCTTATGACTTGAGTGAGCTGACATTGCTTCATAAGATTTATCTCTGTGGATGATTCTTGGAGATACCTGTACTAAAGGGTTAGTAGAACATTGGTCAAGCTACAAAACACAGCCATTGGGACATTCCAAAAAAAGTTGAGTCTTCCAAAATGTACAAATTTAGGCTAATTCTTTTTTAATGCAGTTTTTCTTTTTGCATGATTTTTAGTTAGTTAATACCAATGCATAATGAATGACATTATTATTTCTCTCAGTTCTAGTTTCATGCCAATGAAACTCTGGTATTAAACACAGACTATCTCTGTTTCATCACAGTTTTTTGTTACGAGAACAAACTTCATGACCCACAAGAACAGGCCAACATCAGTTTGTTCAGCAATTCGCATTTGGCACTTTTTAGTTTCTCAAATTTTAATGAGTTGTCGTTAGTAGGAGGTTTAATTTTATTTGTCAGGTAATTTTTTACAAGTTTAATCACCTATGAATTGGAGCAAATACGGTTGCGTACATGATGTAATAGGTTACAACCTTGGCGCTAGTTGTTGGCAGGTAGTACTCGATACGAGGTGACCACACCTCAATCGTGAACCATTTATTTAGCTGTGTATGGTTGGTTTTTATGAAACACCTACAGTGACAAAGCTTCATCGAAAAGCATCGATATGTTGTGATGAAATAAGATTGAATGCGTTGTAGGTGGACTGAACTAATTGCTCAGGCGTCTACAATGGGACCTCATTTTTTTTTCTGCTTGGTGACTATGATATAGTTTGCTGTCATAGTATGCAAACAAGTTTGTTTTTTATGTAATTAAGTAATAGGTATTTTGTTTTTAGTGCTTTGGAATTGCCCTACTTTAAATAGACGCGCGTGCGTGACTATTCAGACCATTCAGTAGTTCAAGTACAAACTAACATTTGGACACTGTCGTCGCTTTGTCATATAGGATACCTAATCTGTTTAAATGGAATTCCAAATCTATTTGAAAAAATATAGACAAGGTGTCATCATACCAATGATATTGCCATAATACCACCAATTTACATTGTCATCAAGAACTTTTATATTTCAGTAGTATGACATTAAAATAGGTTTGGCGTCTGTCTTTTCTAGGTAAATTCGGCACGGTAGCCTTTTTTTTTTATTAAAAACGGAACTGGTATTATAAACTTTCCACCATTTATATAATGATAGTCTTGTTATTTGAGGCAGCAATAGGTTCATGAATGAAATTAAAGATAATTCGACTTTTGTCATTTTTTAGTGAATTAGGTCACCTTTGTCAAAACATATGAATGAAAGAAAATACAAAATTAAACATGGAAAATGGAAGATGGTCGTTTTTTTTTCCTTTTAATAACGGTGGTGCTTTGGAGAAAATAAAAATAATGTAGCTTATTAATCCACTTAGAGCCGATTGGCTGGAACTCCGCCGCCGCCGTTTCCTTTTTTATGGTCAGTAAATATCGAGTAAAACAGAACAGGTGAGAAAGAAAATGGGCTTTGATTTTTCTTTCCGGCAATTTGGAGGGTTTTGCCTGTGTAATCGACGTAATTACGCTGCCGTGATTTGCTAGCGCGTTGACATTATATCTGTTATCAGCAACAAATTGTGATGGGTGATCTACAAATTAGGATATTAAGACTGACATTAATACACATTCGGGTTAAAATGTTTATTGACATGTCTAAAATAAACACAAAAATCTAAGATAAAACAATGATGGCCATTGCCCATGATTTGATATTGTATAACATGGGTGCCCCTCCCCAACCCATGGAAAAACATCAATGTTGTTGACAAATTTCTCTAAGGTGTTTTCCTTTTGAATTTGAGATTTTGACAGGTTCAGTTAATTCAGTACACCAACTGCCTCCTAGTGGAAAAACCATGGCAACTACACATGTGCGGTTTCTCAAAACAAAACTTGGAGAATTTACTTTTTATTGTGTAATACAATTAAAAGATGTTGGGTCAGGGGCGTATTCAGAAATTCGATTTGGAGGGGGCAAGATTCAGGATTTGGGTGGGTTGGAGGCTCAAAATTACTTAAATTAATTAAGATATAACCTAAAAACACGTATTATCAATAGGATACCTATCTTCGATAACAGAGGTTATACAAAAATAAAGCAAAAATATATTAAATTTCGAGCCTATTTCTGGGTTCTTGGAGGGAGAACCTCTCCTCCCCTCCCCTAAATACGTCACTATGTTGGGTAGATAGGGTGGTGAATTTTTTTGTAATGTGTCACGACATTATGAATAACCCTGTGTAGTAAATGAGACCATGATAATTTGTTAAACCTTTATTCAAAGCCAGTTATGTACATAACAGATTTGAGTAACAATATAAATTTCAACCATCATCAGGTTAGCCAGTCAACTATATATGAAAATATGACAAAAAATATTGTTGTTTTTTATATATAATCTTGTCCATTAGTTAAGCAGTTTGGATTAAAAATTGGCAAACATCATTTCTAGCAAATGTCAACATTATATCAAGCACCATGTTATATTAACTGTATACCTTGTTTTCATTACATTTAACATCAAAAAATAAATGGCTCAAATAATTGTAACGCCATGTAGTAATTTCATTTCATTGTCATCGATTCCTTCAGTTATCATTTACTAGTCATTATGCATTTATTAATCACCAAGCAAAATTGGTTTAAAAAACCTAAACATGTAATAACTATACCTAACTTAACAAAGCTTTACTTTGGGTATAGTTTTGCATTGGCACTCGGTATAGTGAATAGGAAGCAATTTCTATAACGATATACATATTATAATAAGAATAGTCTAAAATAATAAAAGGCACCCATGGCTTAGAAAAAATATGCCACGACTAAAATAGGTCAAGAAATTAGTCTACTAGATGAAACAAAATGCAAATATCAATACAAATGCAATATCTGGATTATGCAAATATCTTATTACTTCCAGTGTAGTACCATGATTGTCATAAGAAAACATTTGAAAAATGCAATCGTTTTGAAACGGATGAATATCATTGAGCCGTCTGAAGCCAAAGGGAACTAACTACAAATTTTTTTGCTTGGTTATTATTGATCTAACATAACTAACATACACCCACTCTACATTTCACTCTCAATGAGAACTCACATCCATTGTCCATGTGAAAGTCATGCAAGACAAAAATAGCTTATGGTTCAGCATAGGTTTTAATGCTTAATTCAATTCTATTTTCTCAATTGACTTAAAATATGAAAAAATGTTGGCTCCAGACTGCTCAGTTGATAGTCTGCGAGATTCATCGGAAGTTTAAAATACCCGGTACCTAACAAAAATAATTTGATTCCATGTAAACATTCATTAGTACAATGAGAGATTCATTGAAACAGTTTGTGAAATCAGTATTACAACACGTCAGCGATGGATGGTTAACGGTACACTGTCCCCTAACAAGCGTGGCGTCCAATTATCTATCAGTGGTGTCGTTTATACAACGGGCTTCTTTGATGTGACATCGTGCGCTTTTTTGAGTCGTTTTCTAAGTTCGTGAGGAAACTTGTCGTAACATTTCTTGCACACGGGCTTCAAGTCAAATTCGAAAAATTTGGTTCTGAAAATGAAATAAGGGTTTTCGTAAGTAATGTTCACAGGAAGGTCACTTGGCCAAGTTGCCAGCTACTTACTTTTGGCTCATTTTCACATCGCATATTGAACATGAAAAATGATTAACGCACCAGGCCTTGTTGAGAGCAGTGAACACTGAAAAACAATCAATATACTTTCCATTATTCCGTTTTTTTTGAGAAACAGAATTCTTCTATTTTCATCCTATGTTATTTCCCTTACCATCTCCAGCAATAACATTATTGCAAACGAAGCAAAGGTTACCAAACAGCTGAAAGGTCGACACACTTATTAGATTATACATAATTCCAGTAGTAAACGCACTTATAAATAAAATATTGTTTGCTTACTTGATGATAGTGAGTTTCGCAGTAAGCCAACCCTTTCTTTTCATAATGACGGTGTCCCAAGAACGGCTTCTCACATTTGGCACAAACAAAATGCTACGAGATATAAAAAAGGTGATGCTGAGTAACCATGTACTTTTTATTTTCGTATCAGGTGAACTCGGATGGAAATGCTGACCTCCACGTGCCAGTGTTTGCCAAGTGCGGTGACCACTCGTTCTTCGATGGGACGTCGGCAGGCACCGCAGATGGGGATTCCCATTTTGTCGTGACAGCGAAGGCAGTAGAGCTCGCCTTTCACTTCCCGCGCGTCGACGTTCAATTCAACGCTGAAAAAGAAGACCATTCTCGGTGACTCGGGGAATTTTTGGTAAGTTATTTAGCCTGTTAAACCACAGGCTAAACTCACTTGCAAGACGTGCAGTTGAAATGGTATGGGTGGTACGCTTCTCCACGAAACTTGATATGGCCCTCTTCGATGATGGCACTTGGGTGATAGAATCAAATGAGTGTTTTTGTTTCTATTTTATCGATTGATTTCATTGGATTGATCACTTACTGGCACTTGTAGCAAATGTATTTTCCACTGGCAGCGGCTTTTTCACGAGCGTTGCAGTCATGGCATAGTGCTCTGTAACAATTGAATTAAAATTTGTGTACCCATCTCGATCCATCTTCAGAACATTACCTTATTGTTCCGAAGTTGGATAGATGGTGTTATTTTGTAGACTTCGACTCACCTCCCAGTATTCTTGATGAATCCTTGGTCCGCGAGCGTCACGTTGCAAATCTGGCAACAAAAGCATTTGGGATGCCAGTTGTTGTTCATGGCTTTTATCACACGCCCAATTATAAATTCATCTGTTGAATAGATACACAACAGTTGATTTTATGAGTAAAAAGAAAATTGTGCAAAATCCGAAACATTGGACCATTACATAGCATGATGTCTTAAAAACCTCCTGTCACAGGCAATTTTTGGGATGGCAAGTGTGGACATTGGTGATGTCAGCTTCTTGCCCAAACAATGAAAACTGGCTGGCAAAAAAGCTGATGTCACAAATGTCCACAAATTGCTCGAATTTCCTCACTAAAAATTGCATGTGTCAGGGATACTTGACGGTTCTAAGTTTCCAATAGTAGGATTGAGAAAGTTTCGTTAGCTTACTGCAGCGTCCACAGCACGGTGCAAAAAGCATGTGGAAATCATGTTCGCAATATTTTCTTCCCTCAAACTGGTTAATAATAATAAATTATAGTTTAAAAAAATAAATAAAATTTGAGTGATTAACACGAAAGAAAAAGTGAACGCTTACTTCGTAAAAAATGCCATCTGGAAATGCACGGAAACATTGGACGCATCTAAACGAACGTAAAATACAAAATTGTAGTTCAATGCAGAATTGAATCACAAATATTAAAAGTCTCAAAACAGTTTTTGGGGGTTCAAAATCTGTTTTCTGATGTTCAAGAATTTTTTAAGATGTAAAAATAAAATACAAGCAAGAAATGTGTATTTACACAAAGCATTGCTGATGCCAAACTTCACCAGTACTGCTAACAATCTTTTCGTGCGGTTCGAACCCTTCTCCGCAGCGGGAGCAAAACATGTTTTCGAAGGACATCGTTACGCTAAAATGCAAACCAATTCATTAATTTTGTAATGTATATTGATTTTAATGTTATCTAGTAATACGCTATTTCATTGTCGAACGAGTATTTTTGCTAATAGATTTCAAAAGTTCTGGTCACGACTTGTGTTTTTTTTTTTTTTGTACCGTATGTCACCACTTGTCAAAAGTTCCAGTATGACCCAGCCTATCAGTCCAAGTTTTATTTTTTCCAAGTCATTAGCAATTTACCTTGCTTGAAGTAAAGTAATTTTTTTCCTATTACTTTTAGCCGGTAACGGTGGAGCCTTATCTTCATCATCACCGTCGTCGTCGCCGTGTACGTTGCCCATTCTCCGCACGTACAACGACGAGGTGACGAGATTCAAAGGCTCGTACATTCCAGATGCTAACAAATCTGCCACAAAATTGTCAGGTATTGTTTATTCTAACAAATCATTGTTAGAATAGAGCGTCAAGACATGTGTATCGCCCCGCCATTTCTTATGGCATGTTGACAAATCAAACAGACAAAGTCCAAACAAAGATAAGGAAATCTCTAAAAGGATTTGGTAAGGTGTAACTTCATACAGAAATGCTCTTGGAGTTTGGAGTGAAGTTAATCCAACTTGACGTGTAGAACACACACCATTCTGGCATGCGGTTTGTAATTGAAACTATTTCAATTGTATTTTTTTTAATCTGAATTATTTTCTTAATATGAACAATTTTCTTTAACTTTCTCTTATAGCATACAAGAGAACGCAAAATTAAGTTTTGCCAAAGCGACTCGATGGCATATAAATATACAAGCGTCGGTACAATTTTCTAATACCATAATTTATTGCTACTTTATTTCTGGTGGGAATTTGGTACATAAATTAAGTGTGTTCTGAACACTACCAAAACATATTAATTTGTTTAGAAATTATGCATTTCACCATCGACTGTCATCATTATTGAGGTGGAAATTCACAGATGTCTGAAGTCTGAACACTATAATTTTTCTGATGGTGTGCTTAGTACGAGCGCTAATGATAATCTCACCAACTTATTCATAATGTAGTCCTAGTTGGCTATAAAAATTAATATAAAAATTTATAGATTTTAGCATTGCATATCTTTATCTAAAATTAATGCACAATTGATGTCTCAGTAATCCACTAAGCGTTATGACCGATAAAAAACTAACTTTTTCAATGAGACGATAATCGGATATATAAATATATATATATATATATATATATAAATATATATTTTTTTTTAAAATTTAATTTAATTAATAGTTATAAATTTTATGTTAGTTTTTTGTTTTCTATTTTTTGGGAAACAAATCCAATGCTACAACTTATCATACAAGCAGCATCATTGATAATGCGATCTTTGATGGTGATGATGATGATAAATGTGTTACTGATAAATAACCATCATCATCATCATCATATCAATTCATCTCAAAGATGAAGATGTTCAAACTTACCCTGGCATTAAGGTGGTAGTTTCTTGCAACCTCAATAAAATGTCAAAGATCAACTCAGGGGTACAAAAAATACCTATAGTAAACAAACATACACAAAAAAGTCCAAATTTAAACAAGTGCGATTTTTTAAAAGACGTTTTTGATAATTATAATGTGAGTTAATAATTACAAATTGTATACAATATATTAGTATGTTGAGTAGAGTAAAGGATGCGAGGTCTATATGGGGTGTGGTCTACTTTTAACTCATTAGTAATAAAGCTTTTAAAAAGTAGCTAAATCGTTCGTCTAAGTGTAACAAAGTAGTTGATAAATGATATTTTCTACCAGTTAGAGTATATGATGAGATTATTATTATTATTATTATATAAATATATAAACACAGCTGTTGAAATATTGTTTACCGACTCCCTACCTCAGTGAACGCAAAACACTCGAGATTTTCGAGAACTCGAATAAGGTCATCAATGGGAAGGGAGCACGGACGTACACTTGATTCACTACCGTAAATGGAAATATACAATTGTCAACGCAATGTCGATTTTTTTGGACACTAAAGTAAGAGACATTGGTGAATAAATGTATTTTTTATTATTGGCTAATTAAGAGAAATAAAAATTACAATAGTTTTTGAGAGATTTAGTTTATTTTCTTCCCCCTCCTCCCTCTTCCTCGTTCCAGGGGTGGATTGACACGAATAACCGATCAACTGGTTTGAAGTTTTAATATTTATTTATGAAAATTGCTTTTTTGGAATCGATGAATAGAAATTGAAAAATGTTTATAACGTTTGTTTCTTATCGAACGATGTGGTTGACAAGGTTAAAATCGATTGGTTTGTAACCAAAAAAAAACTGTTTCAACTAAACTGAATTAAATAATGAAAAATATAAATACTTTTTGAATATAACTATAACTTAGTAAGGTGAGATAGTTAATTTTTGATTAATTTTATAAAGTTTATTTTTTTTTTATTGATGAAAAAAAGTTTTTTTATATTATATGAAATGCGTTATGAATTGAATGCGCTTAAAAACAAAGTTTGTGACACAATAGACCAATCGGAGAAGAGTTTATAAAGTAATATCTTAAAACAGATACAAATAACGCTACCTCTGATTGGTTCGTTGCTCTCTAATATTGGTTTTGCAACTAGTTCGATGATGCTGTGAAGTGCTCACTATAGTAACGCGAGATGAATTTAAACATGATGACGTTCCCATACGAAGGAGTGCACCAAATAGCATACGCCGCGTTCACGTTGTACGCTTTTAGCGTAAAAACCGTCCAAAGATAGTCGATAACGGGTTTAGAATCTATATAGGTTACAAGAGTTATCGACTGTCTTTGAACGGTTTTTGCGTTAAAAAGCGTCTAAAGTGAAATACAATGGTCGGGGTCAGTTGTTGGGTTTTGTCAATAGACGACCGAACAATTTTTATGTTTTTCCGGTGCGGACAGGAAGTCAGCTGGTGCTCATCGGCGTCCGTTGTTTTTCGCTCATTTTCCAGAAAGGAGGACGTAGGTTTGTTGTCTTGTCTTCTCCTCGTTGCTCGTCGTGTAGCCGATGAAGGTAGCCTTCAAGGAGAAGGCTTTTAGGTGGAGGTCTCTGATTTGGCAGCACCGCTGCTGCAGGCGCGTGAGTTTTTTCACCTGAAAGCATGAAGCCGGGTGGCGTGGGCGGTGGGACAAGATTGCTAGTGGCAACACAGTTGGGACTACCGCTCCTAGTACTACTGCTGCTATTCAACGAAGATGAGCAGGGGGCGGAGGCCGTGGCACCTCCACCCGACATCCGAGCCGACGAAAAAGCCAAAGCCAGCCATCGCCTCGACAGTCTCAACATCCTCGTCTATGTCATCCTCCTCATTCTCACCGTTCTCACGATATGGATGTTCAAACACCGACGAGCTCGCTATTTGCACGAGACCGGACTCGCTGTCATCTATGGTGAGTCCCACAAGCCCCCCCCCCCACCTCTCCTCACACTCTTTCCCTCCCAAAATCTTATGATGAAAACGTTGTCTATTGTTGTGGTTTGTGTTTACTCGAACGAGGACGTTTATGTCCATTTTATGTCTTGTTCATAGCTCGTGCGCGGAAGTTGCTATGAAGAAAAAAAAATATATATATTAAAAAAAAAACAAGTTGTCACGATACGACGCATTTAATATCGTTATTAAAGTGCGTGTGATGGCCATCATCCCATTTCAGTTGACGTGTTTTTTACGGCTCGGTGGAAAAGTTTTCATTTTATTAACATGTCAATGAAGTGTCAATAATGGTCTCGAGAATTTGGTTCGATAGTGAAAGCTCGCACAACGTCATTAGCTGAGTGTAGTGTAGGGTGGATTTCACGCTCTACCAGTTGAATGTCATAAACCGTGGTGTCTGGTCCCTCTGTAATGACATTGATTTTTCTTGAAAAGTACCAAAGTCCACCACCCAACGCCAACGGTTGATGCCCAAAGGGATTTCTCGATAATATCCGAGATTCTGTTTTGCGATAGTTTTAGACATTCGCTTTTAGAAATAAAGCAAACTATCTGGCTGCTGTTGACCACGACAGTTCAGTGTCCATTCCGATGACTTATCCACCAGCCAATAAAATCTCCACATCCGTCATTTAACTTTTCCAATGAAATAATTACTCTTTGGCAATGGTTAATAGAAATGGTTCACTTCTAAAATGACAACTGGTTTCGATCCGATTAATTAGTGAAAAGTGCAATGTCGACGGTATGTTTGAATGTTAATGATGTCATCTTTCCAGTGACTAGAATATACACTAAAGGTCCATCTAGTCACAGATGTGACTACCCACATTCCAAAAAATGAAAACGAAAATACTACAAAAACTACAACTAATTACTGTTTTCTTCTCCTTTCCTTACTGTTTCCACTCCTGGTGTCATATCTATTCTATGCGTCTGTACGCTGTAGCAAAATAGTAATATAGAATATACATATTACATTTGTATTGCGTGTTAAGTCCACTACTGTATTAAAAATTATTTCGTACCCTTGTTATCTTTTTCCTGGAGCCATCATTCATTATTTTGATGATTTTGAATTTTGAACTTCACTGATTCTAGCCTTTGACTATAATTTTCTTTTAAAGCCATTGGAGCCAACTATAAACACTTTTATTTCTTGGTAAAATGACTTATCAACTGGATGTATGAGAAGGAGTGACAATCTTCGAGAACACTGCTGTATTAAAAAAAACAAATGTACATAACAAATGTTGACAAACATTTTCGGTACAGTAAAAGAATATATTGTCCAATATCATTGCAAATGGGTGTTTGTTTGTTTACACGAATAATCAAAGCAAACTGATGTATAGAATACATAATCGTTAGTATTTCATATTTAAAAAGCATGATTATGATGTATGAAGAAGATCATTAAGCACAGTTGGGGTGTGTCGTCAAAACGGAACATCTGCACGGATGGATATGCCACTTTGTGGAGGATTCGTCATTCAGTCTCTGGAATATTCCAGTCATTGGCAAACTTTTGTTTTTATGCATCTAACCCATAATTAAATTGGTATTTTCTACGTTGAACGAGGTGTTTATTTTATTGACCTATTTTCAGTGTGTAATGCCACCAGACAGTTGTCAGCTGGCAACTATCAAGCTGAAAAATCTCACACATATACATACTGCTACAATTACACCATTTATCTTTAGATTTGAGTCGTTAAATGCTGCACACTTTTCATTAGGGACGATTAGATTAGATATTGGTTTGATGATGCGAATTTGATGAGGACAATGAAGCATTTGAAGATGTGTTTTTACATTTTTTTTTATTTCATTGTGCAAGACGGTGTATTTACGTAACTAAATCAACATAATTTCTTCAGGGCTCATTGTCGGTGCCATCATTCGGTATGCTGGCGAGGCGTCGGAAATCGTTCATCTTCAAGTATCGCCACTGATGAACACGCACGTCAATACCAGTTTCTTGCCCGACACGTTATGGCTTCAAGTTCAAGTTTCTCCCAACGAAAAGCATCCGTACCACGCCAACAAGACCTACGTTTATACCTACCGCGGCGAAGTGAACAAGAAAGAAGAACAAACCAATGAAATCGATCAAAAGGTAGTTGTGTTCTTGACAAAGTAATTTGCTTACATTGGTACAGTATGGAAATGAATTGTAGGATAAATAAATGCAAGAGCAGGTGGACAGATTATTCTGCTACAACAGCTTTTCTGCAGATCACCACTGTTATGCAGCAGAGCCAGAGTGATTCTAGTTGTTAGGCAACTATTATAGAATCTGATTAAAATCGCTTTGCTGCGGTAGTATGTGTGATCTGCAGTGAAGCTGTTGTAGCAAGTCTTATTTTGTCAGTTATCGAATGGCGTAGGTTACCTTGTAGTTTGCTGAAACTATTAGCGTAGCAGATTGATGCGTCCAGGAGTACACTAGTTGCTCTAGTGAAACTATGGTAACTTGTTATACCACTTGTTAGGACACCAATAACATGTTATGTCAGATTTCTATTTATACACTCAATTCAGTACAGTATGATTTACAATTGCTAATAAGGAACCAGCTTAATTACTTGACGAGTGCTAAGCATATTTCATTAATGCTAATCACTTTTAACGTGACTGCCATTTCAGCAAGGTACAAATGAGTCGATTGTTTTATACGTGTGCGTTTATTATGTGGACACTTCATGGTTACCGTAATAACTCAAGTTTGGTGAAGTAGGTGGTTTGTCACTTGTTGACAGTGCCTTATTCAATGTTTACAATGCCAAGATTTGTGGAACTAACTTGGATCGGTTCTTTAGTAATCCTAAGCATCAAGTGATATTGTAGGCTATAGTTTAAATATATGTTATAATAGTTATAGGTACTGTACATCATGTTTTAATCATCTTACAAATTTTCTCCAGAAATTTCATGCATTTCACTGAAACCATCTCGTTAAGAATTTGCTACATTTAAAGTACACGGAGTAGCGTCAATCAATAGTTATTTTATACTCGAGTACCAGCGAGCGAATAATTGATTTTGTTTTTACTTGTTGGAAGGTTTCAAGTACAATCGAAAAATAATACATGAATTTAAGGAGAAATGTTTGCTGGATAAACTGAAAGCTACACATTGATCAACCATGTTAAGTTAGATTAGTGTAGGTTTAAGTTAGAGAATTTTGAAATCACCGTGACATTTGAAAACTTGTTTTTTTTTCACATGCGTTAAAGGAATTGGAACAAAAGGTAGGATTTGATCAAATTTTGTTCATTTTAAGTAGTTTTTAGGTAGCATCACCTATGTACACGTGTTTAAATCCTTCACTGTATTTTTAATTTAATTTCAATGTCAATTGATGTTACCAATACTGTATAGGATTAGATTGTTAAACATGTCATATGTCATTTCAATAAACTAGCTTAGTGTTATGTCAGGTATTGTATAGTTAGTGTACAATTTAGGAATGTTATAGTTTTGACAAATTTTTTTTCAGGCTACCTTTGATTCCGAAATATTCTTCAACATCTTGTTGCCGCCAATCATCTTCGCTGCTGGGTATAGTCTAAAACGAGTATGTTTATTTGGAAACCATTATTATGTCTCGTTGAAAGGCATTTTGATCTAACACTTAATGGTGTTCCATTATTATTATTATTGAACAGCGTCACTTTTTCCGCAATATTGGAGCTATCCTTACTTTTGCATTGATTGGAACAACTATTTCATGTTTTGTTATCAGGTAGATAACTTCGATTAATCTCATTAATGCTTCAAGAAATATTAGCATACATGGACGTCAATTTTTGTCATTGTTTATTTTTAGTATTGTGATCTATGGATTTGTACAGCTGATGCCAAATTTAAATTTTAAGTTCAATGACTGCATGCTTTTCGGTGCATTAATATCTGCCACCGATCCAGGTAAAAGACCAATATGGAAAATATTTTTCATAGCGTATACGTGCATGTCCCCATTTATAGGTTGTTATTCATTTCAATTTTTCAGTTACTGTTCTTGCTATCTTTAATGATTTACACGTCGACGTCAACGTGTATGCGCTCGTCTTTGGTGAAAGCGTTCTTAATGATGCTGTAGCGATTGCGCTGACTGGGTAAGCTAATGTCTGATGGTATCGATGCTGGACATGATGACCAATGTAACCAGTAACACTTTGTTTTTTTTTGTTTGTTTGATTTTTAAGTGCTATTCAAAGTTACGGTGAAAAGTACCAGTCCGACGCAGGAGGATTTGAATCTAGCGCATTTTTCAAATCGCTCGGCAACTTCATGGGCATTTTCTTTGGGTCACTGCTCATAGGGTCGTCAATGGGTTGCTTTACTGCCCTCATATCCTTTGACAGCATTTAGTGACAGATATAGTTTCAATTTTGTTTTTTTGTTTTCCTTAACCATCTTACTTGACGAAATTTACGAAGTTGCGGGACTTTCCAATGCTGGAATCCGCGTTATTTTTTCTCATGTCCTACAGCACATTCTTGATAGCAGAATCAGCTGACTTAACGGGTCATTATTTTCTTTTTCATTATTTTGAAGTTGATGGTTGTGTGCGTATTGGGGAAAGCTGAAAAACTGACTGAATTTTATTTTGTCACGTAGGCATCGTGGCTGTGTTATTCTGTGGTATCTGTCAGGCTCACTACACGTATAACAACTTGTCACAGGAATCAAGGTCTCGAACGAAACAGATTTTCGAACTGCTTAATTTCATGGCTGAGAACTTCATCTTCTGCTACATCGGGGTGTCGATGTTCACGTTCCAAAAGCATAACTGGAATCCCGGTTTCATTTGCGTTTCATTTGTATCCTTTGTTTGTTTTTTTGCTACGATCTTGTAAACCAATGTCAGCTACTGGATCAACTATGTCGATGATGCCTTGACCATTGACTTAGCTTGCCATTGCCTTAGGGAGAGCACTGAATATTTATCCGCTCTCATTTCTTCTCAATTTGGGTCGTAATCCAAAGATCAGCTACAATTTCCAGCATATGCTTTTTTTCTCAGGTAAATAATGAAACATTTTCTCGTGTAAATAACAAAAAAGGGATCATGGTATTTGAATTGTAGGCTTGCGCGGAGCAATGGCGTTTGCTTTGGCGATTCGAAACACTGAAACCGATGCACGTCAAGCCATTTTGACTGCAACTTCATTAATCGTCATGGTGACCGTCATCATCTGTGGTGGTTGCACCACCCAGTTGTTAGCTTGGCTTAAGATTCCGTTAGTATAGTAACATTTTTCATTTGGGTACTTTGTAGTATTGAACAAGTGAGCCTAAAAATTGGTTGGATTTGATTTCAGCGTTGGGGTAGAAGAAGATCAACATGAAATGCAGCAGTTTTCAGCAATTCGTACTGTGAGTTGGATAGTTTCAATGACATCGTGTCTTTCTTGATATTTTGTTTAGTGGATTGTTTGTTTATTTTCGAATTGTAAGGATTCCACAACGGACACAACGAGATTAGAAACGAAGACTTACGAGAAAGCATGGCTCATTCGCATCTGGTATAACTTCGATGTGAAGTATCCTTTCCCGAAAAGTTTTAAAGCAATTGCACAAAAACGTTTTGTAAGTTCCTCAACCGCGTGCCAGCTACATGAAGCCCCTTCTAACACACAGTAGACCAACGTTGCTTGAAACATTGCCTGTGTGTTGCTTACCTGTGGCCCGATTATTGACGAGCACGCAACAGTTGTCACAAGTAAGAAAAGCAATTTGTATAAATAATTTCATTTATTCTGTTTGCTTTTCGTTTTGCAATGGGAATTGTAATTTTTAAAAATTTTTGCTGTAGCCTGATCCGCACGATGGTGACGATTCGGACACCGATCTCTGTATCCACGAAACAGAGTTATCGTTCGGCAACTCGAATCAAGCAAAGTTGGTAAGTACATAATTGACTTCTTAACGGTTTCTCACATTGAACGAAAGCTGATTGCGGTGAAGGATAACACTGAGAATGTGAATTCAAAATTGTTTGGTTTGGTTGGTGTTTTATTTTTTATTTTTTAAATTTGTTTATTTATTTATTTTTTATTTTTTTTGGCATGCTGGTTTTTTTGTTTTGTTTATTTTGTTTATTATAAATTAATACATAATGTTTCTGTCATGAAATTTGATTTATTTTTCACGTTGACATGCTTGCAATTGGTATTTAGAGTTTTATAGTTTGGCTTTAAAAAGTCTGGAGAGAGTTAACGGTTAGGTTTAAGTTGGTTTTAAAGGTTCATGCATGTTTATCCTTGTCCCAAACGAAAAGATTACGGTTAGGGCCCATATAATTTTCTCAGGATTCACCGGTGCGTTCGTATGGCACCGCGGGGGTTTCGCCGCCAACAGCCAGTGCTCTGGAGTGACCCATGTTTCCCTTTTGCATGCTTCCATCTTGTGTCGTCCACAGGAAGACGAACCCATCCTAAAGGTGGAGGCGGTAAATTTCATTTAAAATCCCTCGTTGAGACTTTCATTGTAAAAAAAAGACACATGAAAGAAAGGGTATGTTCCATTCTTGTTTATTATTTGAATTTTTTTGTTTTTTTTTTTAAACTTAAGGTAGAAGTGTGAAGATGTATTTTTTTATTTTTTATTATTGTATTTTTTTATAGCATTTTTGTTGTTTTTGTTTTTTGTTAACCTATGTAGAAATACATATCTTGTTTAACTATCAATGAATCTTATTTTTTATTTGTCGAATGAAAATGGAAAAGTTAGGATTTTAAAACACGTTGACTAGTAACTAGGATTTATTTTTTGGTTCCTTGTAAAGATTGACGAATTACTTAATTTTCTTATTGTTATTATTATTATTATTAAACATGTTCACCACATGTATGTACGAGTACTGTAGTGCATCAATTATTCGATTGGTAAAAACTTTGATCGGATGGTTTGCGTTGAATGATTGAATTGTAATGATAGCGGAAAAAATGTCTTGTGCATTGAAGCGATTTTTTTTCTGTGAAAAATAAGTGTCTGAAACTGTTGAAACTTATTTTGACTTATGTTTGACTTTATTATAATTGACAATTATCATCATGAACAAGTTTCAGCTAATTGATACACTACTGTACAATGTTGTTTAAGCACACAGTACACAATGTTAAACTTCGATTGATTTAATTACTTAATAGAGTTGGTACTTAAAATATCAGTTTAAATGATTTTTGTTTTCTTTGGAAATTTTGATGAGGTTAACTTTTCACCTAGTTTATTTACGTTAGCACTAACAACCCTATTGACGATTCAACAGTTGCTCGGGACGAGGTTAAATAATGCCTTTGATGAATGCTTAAGTCTGTGCATGAACCACTTTACAAGAGATGTAGTAATAACAACGAATTAACCATTTCGTTTTTCTGTTATCCTAACGAACGTAATTGATTCTTAACAAAAACCTTGACAACCGTTGTTAACTCGGCTGCATCATAGGCCTTCATTATGTTGTTTTGCTTTTTTAGTCATTTCTTGCTGACTGTGTGATGTGACTTAAATGGAGAATGTTTTTGTTTCTATTATTTTGTTGTGTTGTCATAGGCTGCTATGAGCTGGCAGTTGCACGTGAAGGCGAATGAGGTGCCTGTTTCGTAGTTTGTTAATTTGTTCCGAACCTAGGTTAATATTGATACTAAACGTCTCATTTTGCAGGCAAAACCATTAGAGCACATTTGCTATGGTGATTAGAATTGTGCCATAGATGTAGGTAGAATCTTTTCATTTTGTTATTTTGTAAGTTAGTGAATTGCCTTGTTTTCATTTTCTTGCCTGTTTTTATTTTTTAATTTCAATTTTTATTTTTCTGGCTTTTGGCAGTAATTTTGATTGTTGTTTCGTTGTGACGATGTTGTTTTACTTAAGAAAATTGTTGATTCTATTGTTTTTAAAACGGCGTTGCCTTCATTGTGATAAAAATTTTCGAAAGGTTCATTATCGCTCAGTGATTGTAAATAAAATTTACAATGTTTTTTTTTTTGTCGTTGAACAGGTTGTATTTGTTGACAAGTTTATAGAGTAGGTTACGTTTTATAGTATGTACTAGAGCTAATCGACGAACCGAATTTATGCTGCGACAAGATATACACTTGCCTAAGTGCCTGGGTTTTTTCCAATAATGGTTATCTATGACTATTACCTAACAAACACCTGATGTTAAAATGCTTGAGTCTCTTTAATTGATGGACATGAAAGTATGCTAAATGTGATCTCCTATGTCCAGATTCTGGAGCATGTCTATGCTGTTGTTTCAATTTTTGTATAGCACTGAGAGTTCAACATTTGTTGTTTTCGTCTTGTTTCATTGAAGTATGGACATTTTAATGGTGTAGCCTGACAGTGAAGATTATTGATGTCAGATTAAAGGGCTTCAAGCATTACATAGGTTGTCAAAATCTTAAATCTCACACTACCAAGTGAATTAGACAGGGTGTACACAAATTATCTGTACCATTTCGCTTGTTAATAACACAAAAACAAAAATAGGTAGAAATGGTTTTGTTCACCATTTCAGTTGTGTTTTTTTACACATGTTTTTTTGTGAAAGTTGTACAAAATGTAATTATTAAAAAGGGCAACTCGGGGGAACTCAAAAGCTCTTGTTTCATGATATATTGAGTCAAAATCGGGTACGACAAACAAGTACCATGCACGAGTAGTAGGCCTACTCTGTAGATATCGTTCATACTTCGTTCTAAAACTTCCTTGCACTCGTGTACCAGATTTCGACTCGATATACCATGCAACGCATTGAGATTTCTCCCTATTCGCCATTTTCAATAAAAAAACAGCTTTTTATGACAGATGTCAAAAAAATAACTGTCACCAATGCCTAGCATAATATGGAAAACGTTCATTCTACCCATCTATGTTTTTGTGTTATTGAGAAGCAAAATGGGAAAGATAATTTGTGTACACCCTGTATCTCTTATCAAGTATATATTATTATATATACTTTTTATCATTGGAGATGGTTCATTACACGTTTTTCTTTTGCATGCAAGTTTGACATGGTCAGTGACAATATCAAACTTTGCATGTTATTGGTAATTTATCTTAAAAGGCTCACCGATTGGAAATTATGCACTAAACGTAAGCCTTTTTTTCACAGGTCCTGCAGTAAGTTGCAGGCTATGTTTTTGTATCCTCACCCGATTTCGTTTCCTTTTAGAGCTTTGCGTCGGATAGAGGGGACTTGGGCCTTGGAGAAGAACTCCCAACGTTATCCACGCGCGTTCGCATGCCAGGACCTTCGGGCTACGATGTGTGAAATTGATTTCAGTTTGAGTACGCTACTCTTATTATTATTATTTTTTTAATTTATTAACCAGTGAAAGACTTTCGTGCAATGCTTCTGGTACAGCAAAGATTTTTGTCATAAGACACAAGACTTTTTTTTCTTTCAATTTCATTCCCACGATATCAATGTTGTTTTGCGTGACAGTTATTTTTGTTCAAGTGTACCAAGCACCACACGCTGATAGTTTTGAGCGACGATGTTCGGAACATCAGCCCCGCAGCAGCGTTATCTGCCATAAATTTTAGTGGCAAACCCAATGCCAACCATTAACATGGAATGCAAATCATTTCCGCTGATACGACGATTGCTGTGCAAGTTTCATCTCGAGTCGCTGCATAAGCAATGGTCCGCATCGCAATGAGTTGTATATATATCTTGCACTTGAAATCTATCATGTCATTATGTTAGTTAATTTGTAGGAAAGGGATTACGTGTACATATAAAAAGAAATTCAGTAATGTTCAGGAATGGTGCTGAACATTTGTTGGTTATGCATTTACAGCGATGTATTTTTGCTTCATGAAAGTTGTACACATTATTCAGCAGTACTAATTAGTATCATCTGGCAAATACAACTTGGATTATTTTCCTCTGCCACATTTTTAAGTTATTAAAAGAAGAAAGCCATCGTTGATACATCTGTCATTCTTTTATTTTATTACCTAAACTGGTGACAAACAAAACACTTTCTTTTTTTTTAATATTTTATTCAATCACAAAATAGAATAGTGTTTGGTAATTCGAGGAATGTTCACAAACCTTTCAATTCGTTTCTCATGTAATCCTCCGATGAAATGATGATACAAACCAAACTATTCGGTTTGAAACTCGTTCAGCACTTCCAACGGAATCGTTTGAAGAAATACTGACTGGGTTGTTGAAAACTAGGTGATGGAAGTTAAACCTAAATTAAACCTCTCGATCCAATATCCATATCGTCATTGTGGTCAATCATGTTCCAATGTGACACGAGTTACTATGACATGTGTTCCACCACAGGCGAAACCTTGTTCCCCATCACCTCCGACTCCACCTCGACGGGTGACTGCAGTTTCATCTCGTCCGTCACTTCGAACATCGGACCATGGCCGGGAATGATGAACCGCGCACGGCGTAGGATTTTGTTACGATTCCGTTCCTGCAGCTTTGGGTGTTCGCTACCAGCGATATCCTTCCACAGTTCCGTCCGCAGCAAATCTTCCTCTCGTTCGAATAAGTCACCTATGCAAAAAAATGATCCTACATAAATTGGATGTTCGATGTTGCATCCTTTAAAACAGTTGGCAAACAAAAAATAGGTGCTTACCGACGATGGCAATCACACCACGATCGTCAGTCCGAACCAAAACGCTGACATCCGTCCCAGTGTGACCAGGTGTTGGAATCACTTCCACTCGATCGTCGATGACATAGGGCATGTTCTGAGGTAAAGATTCATCATTGATTATTATTATTATTCCGATCATGTGAACTAACATCGTGGTCGTCGAGCAACGCACCATTTCAAAAGGGTGGATGTAATACTGATCGCCTTGACACACGCTGAATCCAACAATCTGCGTCGCTTTGGTGAAAAGGTTGAGATTTCCAACGTGGTCGACGTGACCGTGTGTGCAGATGACGTACTGAATGTCGTTATTGGACAAGCCATGCTTCCTCAGAGCTGTTGGTTAATTGGTTTTATGAGCACTGAATACTAGCATAACATAAAAGCAAATGTCAAGTTGTACCTTCGATGAGGAAGTCCCTGTCCCAGGGAGACAAGGTGTCCACCAAAATGTTGGTGTTGCCCTTGACAAGAGTGCACGTGCTGTTGGCAATCATCTTTCCCTTCTCCATTTTCGAATAACCTTCCTTCAACACGATTACTTTGTACTCCATCGTCGTCGTGTTGAGATGATCACCACTACGACTAATAATGTCAAATCCAGAGCCGAGATTAGCAGCGCAGACCTCTTTGTTTTCGTTACGGTTGCTATGCTTGTTGGTATCCTCCAATTTACTTCTCTTTGCCGCTGGTTCCATTCAAGGTTAGGTTGGTTGGTTGTTGATTTTTCAAAGCATAAGATGAATTCAGGTATCAAATTAGAATCGCCTACCTTAGAAAACGAGCTATAGGTTGCTCGTTTATTCGATTTAGTTTATAGTTTTGTTGTTGTTATTGTTATTGTTGGTGTGCAAAACTGCGCCGTCTGCTCATTTTTTGTCGAGAAGGTTCTAGACCCAGTTCTCTATTAAAATTATTGAACGACACCGAGTCCAACACGAAGGGGGAGGCTCTGAATTATACGTGCGTGATATTGAAATAAGGTCTCATTTCAATTACAAAGTGAGGAAAATAAAACTTATATAATTACACAATTCTCGATAATGACACCAAAAACTAAAAACAGCGCAATCTGTTAGAGATTTATTGATAAAGTACCTTGATTCGTCATTTTATTACTATAATAATAAACTCTACTCGTTTTCTGGTAACAGGTGAGTTTTAAAATAATGAGTACATAGCGTTCTATGCAAAATTACTTATTATAATAAGCCACAATAAATATTATTTAGTTTTTTCTTGCGGACTATGACGTCGTTGAAAATAAACTAGAAGATTACGCAGCTTGTAGCGCCTAGGCCCCGTTCACTTTAAACGCTTTTAGCGCAGAAACAGTTCAAAGACAGTCGATAATCTTGCAACTTACATAGATTCTATACAAGTTATCGACTGTTTTTGAACGGTTTTTGTGCAAAAAGCTTTCAAAGTAAACACGGCCATAGTGTTGGTTTTCGTCGACGGATGGCGTGATCATAAATGATGTCATTCAATAAACACGATGACGTCATTGTCTGCCATTGGTTTGTCGGGAAAGAAAGAGGAAAGACAACAAAAACTCACCTCTCTCCATCGCAAATGAATATTATTTTTCGTTTCTTCATCATCTTGTGAACCTTCTCAGAGATTCGACCAATCGTTTTTCTAACGACACAAGGTAAATTCTTTTTTTTCCCAGTTTATTTTAATTCTTCGTAAGAAAATTCATCGCAGACGATCACGTTCGATTTTTCACATCCATTACGACTACCTCTTATTTATCCCTCGGTGTTTAGAGAGGGGGACAAAACATGAACAATAGAGATCTTTCTTATGCTCCTAAAATGTATAATTTTGGTAACATTCACCGGCGTATTAGATCACCAACACTAATTTCAATGACGTTAATTAATTAATGAATGTTAATAAATATCGATTTATTTCACAATACATCAGTATTATTTGGCGGATTAGAAAAAATGTCAATTGCGTTATAACGTGATTATCAGAGGTTGACAACGAATAACAGTTAACGACATTTAATTACTGGTCATTCAGTGTTTGTTGATCTCTGACTGTGTTGTGGTCAATCAGTGTTGCTATGATATTAATATTAAAAAATAGGCATATATATTTAATTATATTATATAATTAAATGCGTCATTAAAATGCAGAAAATATTTCAAAATATTTGACAAGTGCACTGTGTAATATTGATTCGAAAATGACATCCGGTCATTGATTTAAAACGTAACTTAATTACGTGCCAAGTGATATTAAAATTATAGTTATAATTTTAAAAGTGTTATTTTATATTATCAGTTTTAGAAGTAGTAACTTGATAGGTGTTGAAAGACCCAGGTATTGAAATCATGATGTCAAAAAATAAAAGTTATTATTACTGTTTTCTATTTGAGTGACATTTGTATTAAATTGTTACATTAGTTTTTATTATAAAATTTTATAATGAAAAATATTTTTTTTATATATAAAAATATTGGGGTTAAATGACCGAGCGCGAGATGAGAAGCTCCGCCCGAGGTTAGCTTTTCCTGCAACACCGACAACAGATTTGTCTTTTTATTTAAAGGTTGACACCATTCTTTCTTTACCAGAGTGGTTGCCAGGTGACAAAATGACATTGGATACCACCCCCTAATGCACTGATATCCGCGATACCAAAACTGTCGTTCTCTTAAAAAGAAAAATCCACCTGTAGTTGACGTTTTGATTGACTCGGAGTTTACAAAGCGCATCTTCGTGTCTTTGAAAATCGTGTTCACGGAGACTAAGATTTAAAATACATAAATTGCATACTGATGTATATAAATAAGTCAATTAAAAGAATAAGAGAAGGTCATTGATTTTCCTACCCAAAAACGTGTCCGAATATACTGTATGCACGCACCAAAGGTCATATTGAGGTTATGTGTACGTTTTGTCGTCTACGTGTAAATATAAACGGATCAATAAAGTGTGTATAAATTTGTGTTAGTTAATTATACATTTTGTCAAAAGCCGTGAGTGACATTTGAAATTAGAAACCAGTTTCAAATTGATTTTATTTATTATTTATTTTTTAAATACTTTTTGAACATGTTCAACCGAACTTTTTACATTGGTGCCAATCTCTATTTCAATTTATATTTTTCTTGACGTTTAATAACAAAAAATGTTATTTGTTTCGTACACCTTCGGTAAACATTAGATTTTGCGGAATTTCGTATTATGACAAGTTTTTTTTATTATAATCGATGTTGCTTCGAGAGCGAAGGTTTAGTTGCCACGATTTGTTAAAACTTTTAACAAATCGTGGCACTTGTTAAATTGCGGTTTTTGTTTTGCTTTCACTTCACGAGGGTTTCTATCGATCAGCTATGTGTCTATAAATATCTTTACTTAGGCGGTTTATTACGCTAAAAAAAAATATGGAGCATTTCATATAGCGTGTGCACCATCGTCCTTAATTGCCAACAATTTCGTCACTATTTTGATTTCGACATTTCTACAGGTTTTTTTTAACTTACTAAGATATATTATCGTTTATAATATATACAGTTCATGTG
>JAQIWH010000257.1:0-59607 GCA_034695005.1 Cryptops parisi | reverse complement strand
CTTTCTTCGTGGCAAATGTTTTTTATTTTACTACGAAAACAGCTCGAAATTGGCCAAGATACATACACAAAAACAACAAAGAAAGGAAGGTGGAAAACCACCTAAAAAAGAAAATTAAGAATAACACTGGTACTTTAGATGTTGCCCTCATTGTCGGTTCAATTTGGTTGTCGATCTTTCGTTGTAAGCAATAGCTGCAATATTCCATTTCTTCTGTCAACTGTCAAATATTTTGGTTTATTGTCTCTACTATGTGAAAAAATAATTTTCTGAAGCCATGTTCATTATTGCAGTACAACGGGTCCTATTTTGAATGGCATGCATTTTGACAGGACGGTGTTTCAAAGAGCAAATAAATTTCAAGTTTCACTGACTAACCTACATATCAGAAAGAGAATCACGTTTAGATTACCGTACGCCAACAAAAAGTTATTTTCTAAAACTGTCCATAAATCGGAAAGTTTTACGTGAAATGTGAACCATATTTTGGGACAGAGAGACTACTAAATTAAATCCTAATTAAAATAATAGACACAACCAAAAATATATGCTCACTGCTGAATGCAGGTTTTATTATCGTATAAAAAAAAATGTCACTTTTTATTTTGCATCCAACTGTCGATTTGCCGTCTTTTGTACAGGTTGCCAGGTCACATGACCTTTTCACTCGTCCAACGTAGGTTTGTTTAATGCATATGAAGAAAGTACAATCGTTACACGTGTGAACAATTTGTCTAAAAAACATATTGAAATCAACCAACTGTGCTCTTTTAGAGTGTCCCCAATCAATTGTAAACATTTTTTTGAAACCCCGTGAACATGCGATATCAGCCAACGTTGTCATCACTGATACCCAAGTAACTTCGAGAACGAAGGATATTTGCTGCGTACAAACTTGCATTTGTTTCTATCAATATACAGGGTTTTATGCTTAACGCTGATCTCCTTCTCAAGATCCAAGCGTGACTGTTCTAATCGTGCCAACATTTCCCTTGCATGGGACAAACGGCGAAGAAAGGTCTCCATACCATCCGCCAGATCACCATGTTCATCGAGCAATCTTAAAATAACATTAAAAAAAAAAAATTGTCTCGTTAACAAGTAATCAACTGGTTCCAAAGAACGATTTGTATCCAAATTTTGAAGAGAAACTACGGTTTAACTCACTTTGTATGCGCCACATCTCGACACAATTCGAAACTGTTGCGATATTTCCTGTTATCCAATCGAGTCTGGTTGACTTTGAGTGGAGCTTCCAGTTGTTCCAAAGAACCTTTCAGCTCCATAATCATTTTTTCTGTAAGCGATATCTCATCCAAGATCTATGCAAATTATATAAAAAAATAAATAACTTCAATAGTTTATTCATTTATGGGGTGTTAACATTCAAATACAGGTTGACAATCTCAAATTCGAAAACATTGAGAATAAGAATTGAGAATTAACTGAAGATGTGAATTAGTGAAGTAATGCGCGTTTTGACTAAATATACAGCTCTTAATCCACCCGCTAAATTTCTCACCTCTTCTTTAAAGTGCCCTATAAGTAGTAAAATTATTCAGCTAGAAAAGAAAGTGTTGTTTTTTTTTAGGATTAAGTGCGATGTTGTAGTATTGTCAGTAAAAGATAGATTAAAAAAAAACTGGTAAACAAAACCAGAAAATTGAAAACCGAATTCTGTACCACGAATAACATTACCACGAATAAGAGAAAATTTTGAAACAACTCTTACCATACCTTACTGACTAGGCACGAATTTGATGAGACAACAATGTTTCGCCTTCTTCACATAAAGGCTTCCTCAGGGGGTTGTTTTTCTATCAAATTTGTACCTCGTCAGTAAGGTAGGAGTTGTTTTTAAAAATGTTCTCATATTTGTTTTTTAGTAAAACCAGCGAATTCAGGACAACTCGTAAATCAGTGAATTTTGCTTGTGGCATCACTAAATTGAAGAGTTGATTTCCAAAACGTCATATCTTCATTTTAACCATTTTTGAGCTAAGAGAATCTAACAACTATCTGTGCATTGCCGATTCCAAATATGTTATTTTCAAGACTCAAACTTATTATTTCCCACCGAAAAACACTCTCAAAAACAACGTTTGTGTGCAAAGTCTATGGTCAAATAAATAAAAAAAAAAAAAATCAGTTTCCTGAAAAATTGTGTTTTTGGATTTAAGACCTTTTGGAAATAAGCTCTTGAATTGGTGATGTCCAAAAATCTGTCAACTTGACGGACAGTCGAGACAGACATCAAACCTCAAGTTACGGCCAAATTTAAAAATTCAATTATGCCGTTATTCCAGAAACCAGTATCTTTTCCATTGTTTTGGAAGTGAAGCAAGCGAGTGAAACAATCAAGAAGTTAAGCGACAAAAAGAAAGAAATCACAAAAAAATTCAGATTTACAACAGTCCGAAAGTTCGAATCATAGGCAACCCAATGTCTTTGTTATAGACTGGTCTGAAACGATTCAATCTATGCATTTTAAGGAATGACGACCGTAAGTGGATTGGCTCCGTTTTTCCAACCCAGCTCCCCAGTTGCGAATCAAGCGATTTCGGATTACTGATTTGTGGATCTGAGTTGTCGAGTTTGTATAATGTGTTTACCCGATCTCTGTGATGTTCGAGTTGTTGCAATGCCGCTTCTGTCTCTCCAATGCGTTCGTCCAAACAAATGTCCACTGCGTCGGCTTGATCCTTCAAGTCACGTGCTCCATCAGCTAGAATCCCATCGATGACTCCTCGAAGACGCACCGAAGCTGCACGTTCTCGTTCGGCACAGTTGATAACGTTGCGAGAATAGTCGCACCATTCTTCCATCGAGATCATACTGTAAGACAGTTACAAAAACAAATACAAACATAATTTTCCTAGGGCACATCGCAACATTGTGTCAAAGTTGGCAAATCAAACGAATGTACAAATTTCCATTATTATTTTTAGCATACGAACTTTGGAACAGGGATGGGTGCCCCGTGTTTAATCATTATACCACTCGACGTATTCTTCAGCTTGCAATTCACAGCTTCTATGTTACAAGTTTCCCACTTGTTAGCCCAGTCCATTTCACACGTCTCCTTCAAATCGCGAATTTTCCTAGGAAGTGCACCAAATATTTTGTTAATTGACCGAAAACAATCTATAAAGGAAGGCTTGCCCGGAATAACGTTGCATGCATCAATTTATAGTTTTGAGTAAATGGCTAAAGAAGTAATCAGCAACACATTGAGTGTCACCTATCAGGTGACCAATTTCGAAGTGATATATGTATGTTTTGGGCAGGTGTGAGTTTGTCTGTTGACGGCGCTAGCTAGGCTCATATACGAGGCACGGTTTTCCATAATAATCTCAATATTGAATTTTTGTAACATACAACGTTATTCCGGGCAAGCCTTCAAATATAAAAAAGTAACATCACTATTATTTAATGGTGTCATAAAACTATAGCTTACTTTTTTTGATCAGCTATCTCTCGAGAAGATTTCAAAAAAAGTTGTTGGACACTCTTAATCAATGATAATTCCTATATCGAAATAAAGGAGTCTTTATACAAGGTTATTTATAATCCCGTGACATATTACAAAAATTCACCACTACTTAACATATTTTATTTTATTTTATTTTATTATATTACACTGAAAGCTACACTCAGCAAGTTTTCTTTTGAGAGTGTAGCTTTCATTCAGTATAATACAATAAAAGATCTGTTAAGTAGATACGGGAATGGTGAATGTTTGTAATATGTGTCACGAAATCGTGAATAGCTCTATTTTGTAAAAGTTCAAGTGAAACTACTACATCAGAGAGAAACAACGACAACAACAAAAATGTCATCGAAAAGTGGTATTTGTAATATACCTTAAACAAAGATTGATCAACGTTATCCATGACCCGATCCGGCATTTCTCGTCTATCTCGACTATGCATGCAATCGAGACAAATCTGAGACGAGATTTCTTGAGTCCTTATAGAACGTTCCAAGCGTTGTTGATTTTCATTCCAAGCTTCCAACTCATTAGTGACATCTTCGATAGTACGTTGTAGCTCCATTTTCCAATAATGGACATCCTATTGACGACAACGATTTGCATGATATCAGTGCAAATAAATAAAATTTTAAACCAGGTGTGAGGAGGCATATACATATGCATTACATGACATACATACTACAGTATATGTGTTACCAACAAAGTATAAAATTCAAGCATTCTATGTATAACCGTCTCTTCATTTTTATAAAACTATGCATATTCAGTCAGTGCATGTATGTTAGGGTGGTCTTTATTTCTAAGTTTTGAATAAAATGGATGGGACGCGTTCTGAATTTGTTAGATTGTGGACAAGAATAATTTACGTTAATCAGTTGCAGTTATATTTTACACTGTATACACACTTCACAAAGCACCTAGTTACTGATTATGAACACCTTATATTGTACTATATATGATTCATGATTTCAAAGTTTTTGGATCATCCCATATTCAATTTATTTCATTATTTGTCGATCGGTTTATTTACCTGGTAGCGTTCTCTCAATTTTTGTCCAGAGTCGGATTGATTTCGATCGATCTGTTCGATAAGTTTGGAAGTCAACCACTGCGATTCGGCCCGGTGTCTGTGGAATAGTAACAGTAAATAGTTACTAAAACTTCGTTTTCGTTTTCAGTTATCATCGGGTTTGTAACCTCGAGTATAACAAGATTAGAACGTATTTCAATAATTTTTTTTCTTGGAATTGGTTTTTTATTTTGTTATCGTTTTATACCTTTCCGACTGGGCCTTCATGGACGAAGCATTGAAGTATTGGGTGTTCATCACTTGATGCCATTTTGGCAAAGAGTACTTGTACTCGTAGCTTCCAGGATAGTACCCCTGTCCAGGAATAACCGACGTTGGTACAATGGCCGGGCTGTCAATCATTCTTCGTTCTTCAGCTGCTGTTGGAATGGCAACTTCACGACTTTCTTCAGAAGGAAAGGTCACTATTCCTTCATTGCTTTCGTCAGATCCGCACTGATTCGAAGGCATATTTCCTTTTCGTGGTTTTCTGATTGATTATATTTTGTTATATACTCGACAAATTTGGCGAGAGCCAATAACCCTTTGCGATGGACGTTAACTCGAAAAATACGTGGCAAAGTAAAGGCAGTTTCAATGGCAAAATAAACCGACGCCAATTCCTCTCCTCCCAGCCTGGAAAAGCAAAAACCTCTCCCAGGCTCAAAAGCAATGTTTGGACTGGTTGACATGGAAACGATCGAATTACCAAACTCCGTTCATCGCCGCCGCCATCAACCGATACACGATACTGAAGTATCGAGTATATCTAGATATCGATACTTAGAGTATTCGAGTGCATCTAGACATCGATGATATCGAGTATTTTAGCGTGTATCGTTTAGCAGTATTAAAACTGTTATTGTTTTTAGGGTTCCGTACCGTTCCTCATGTAGGAACACTATTATTTTTGCTTGGGCTGACGTTTGTTTGCGTGTTAAAGCCCTGTAGGTCGTAAACTAAAAAAGCTACCGACTTGAAATTTTCACATATTATGTATTGATTTTGGCAAAAATCAAAAATCGTATTTAAAATGTGGAGATTTTAAATCTAATGGTTTTTATTTGCACATCTAAAAGTAGTAAAAAAAAAAGCAAATATTTTATTGTTTAGGCGTTCGGGGGGTATTATTGTTTAAAGCTCGTTGAGTAGAATACACAAATTATTTTAAACATAAAATTCGCATTGACATGACGACACGAGGGAGTGTCAAAGTCGGTGGTTTTAAACCATTATTTACTTGGAAGACCTGGGCAGAAACTATGTGGCCTAAAATTCTTTAACAAGAATAGGTGAAAAACACGTTTTTAAGGCCCCACTTTTATTTTGTGAACGTTTTTGTTGGATGGAAAAGTTTGGTAAAAACAACACTTGATAAATGTTGCCATGGTGTGCATTGTAGCGTTTGTATTGTTGCATGGTATGCATTGCAGTTTATTACTGAAATCCAAAAAAAGCCTCCCAAATGTTTTTTCTCTCGTCCGTCTGTCTAACTATCCATCCAACCAACCAAGCAACCTACTCATACTCAAAGTGAAGTTAAAGAAAAAGTGGGTAATAAATATCTAATGTCGGGTATATTCTGTAGGTATCTGGTTACTAAGTAATAATAGAAACATTTTATTTATTTAAAAGCAGGACAAAGTCCCATTATATACATGACTACACGAGTGGAAAACATACAGAAAACCAAAGGCTATAGCCCCTCTTTTTGTCGATTTTTGATGAAAAATGGAATCGGCTTAAACTTTGCAGGGTGGTTGCCTGCATCACGAATAACATTTCTGCGCAATCGGATCCGCGAAATTATTATTATTAGTTTATTGCGCTCACTCGATGAGCAGTAGGACAAAACAGACAAATAAAACATAAATTTACATAAACAATCAAAAGAACTAAGACTATACAAAAATAAAACAACAATTAGAGATCACTAACAGAATTGCCAATGACATAGCGCCTAATATAAATAAGACGTGAGGACGCAACTTAAAAGTATTATCTCACTCAGAGAGAGTCGTTAAAGGAGAGTGATCAGATGACAAGTAAGAGTCAACACCAGAACAATTAAAATGGTTAGAGACTAGTTTGTTAAGATGTTTGCACGAGGTTCGAGAGCAAGAGAAAAGTTTTGACCGAATCGTATTATGTAGTCATAATACGTTGCAAAAGTGTAGTACCGCCGGCCGGTACTGTATAAGATAGCATTTGGTATAAATTAAAATTAGTTATGATAATTGTCTCCAATATTCCATGTCATTTTTAGATACAAAATTCACGGAATATTACTGTCTCGGTGTTCAAGTGCAGTCCAATCAGTGTTTATTCTTTATACAAAAAAATAGGTGATACGCAAGGTCAACATCAATAAGCTATCGATAAAATTAAACTAACCTCGTATCGTATGCGGTGAAAAAAGCACCCAGTCCAAGTAAAGTCTTTAGGTCGTTTGTGTTATAAGCAAGAGTGAATGCTAAAAATCGCAACATTTTGGGTTTACTTGTAATAGATTTATATTCTATTGACAAATTTATTTTCTAGAATATATATAAAAAAAGTGTTATCCGATAGGTGTGCTTTTTTTCTTTGTTTGATTCCAAAAGACGAGTGGGACACGAATGCGCTTCTCTGTCAATCATTCGAGCGTTACGTGAAAACTGACGATGAACTCTGGGTACCGGTATGGCCTCCTACTATTTATCACCTGTTTGAAACTGCAATTTTGTATATCAATTTGAAATTGCATATAATGGTAATTTACAAAAACAAATGACAGAATGGGTGGAACTACAACTATCCGGTACTCAACTCGAGCGGATCAAACGATAAATTTTTTAATCTGAGAAAACCGAGATTAGGATTAAGTATAGGCTTATTCCTAATAGGTTGTGGATTTTTTTTTCGATCATCGATCGATCGGATAATGGTTTCCCATTTGTCCTTAACCGTCTAAGTGGGTTATTTCTTAGGTAATGGACCTAACAATTACATCGTTGACATTAGGTCACGTGAGTTCATCTTTTACCCGGGACACGAGTGACATGGAGAAAGAGAGAGAGAGAGAGAGAGAGAGAGATGGTAATGATGGTTGATGATAATGATGACGGTCGAGAAGCGGGTGTGATGTAATCCATTTCCTCATTGGCAATCAGAAACCGTTCGTTCTTTCGTCAACGTTCAGCTTCGATGAATGACAGCGACAAACCACGTGATTGCTTTCAAACACGTTCGTTTTGATTTCCTTGTGGAATGGTTGTGTTGGCCTTTACTACAACTTCGAACGGTTCGTTATGGGAGGGAACTAGAACGGGGGAAAACCCATGTCTTCTTTCGACCATTAATGTTATCTCCTACTAGCGGCTATCGTCGTAAGCGCGTGCCATTGAGTACAGGGTACTGCGTTTTCACCTGCCTTTTAATCGTAGGGTAGTAAAGGCTAACCATCATGTTGACGATTAGCTTTTTGTTTTCTCACGGGCAAGAATGGGTCTTTAATGTTATAGACAGAGACTTCCTATGCCGATGTCGATGTGTATTCATTAATATAACTGATATAAACCTTTTTCTTTTTTTATGGTTTTCAGTAGCTGAAATGGCACGGTAGTCTATATTTTATTTGAATGTCAAACATCCCATTGGGACAATTACCAAAGTTGTATAAAGTTATTAAAAGTCAATCGTCTAGACATGACACAATGGCAGTCGTAACTTTTGTTTGAAAAAATTCGAACACGAACTCTAAAGATGTAGGAAGGAAATAACAAGGACATAGGCCTACGCAGAATTAAACTAAATTACAATAGTAGAAGAAAAAAATTTAAAACTATACAAACGGGATATATTTTCAGAACTGCGTCTTCTTAACCTTAGAAATACGAAAAGTTTTATACGGCACCGGTACCGTACCGTACCGTACCGTACTGTATAATAAATTAAATATAGTGTATGTACGATGTGTAGGCTAATAACTTAAATGTAGATATTGGTTTTTATTTAACTCTGCTTTATATTCACTTTGCTAACCTATACTCCACTTTATTTAACTTTAACAGTACAATTGACAGTAAGCTTTCTGTCTGTCTGTCTGTTTATTAAAGTCCTCCTAGGTGAGTAAAAAACCTAAACTTGTGGTCGGTTGATAAAGCTATTGTTGTGTGTCCCATCAACGCTAACCCGAGCGAACAAAGTCAGAGTGATAACGGGCGGGGAGGGGACCCTCATACCATACCCATGTTATCATCCTCCTTCATCTCTAACTAACTTTACCACCCTCTTCCCCTTGTTTCGATTGACCCCTCTGGCAATAGTGGTAAAGCTTCGTTCCCAGGGTAGTGGGTTCGTTTCCCAACCGACAACCATCTCAACAAGTCAAGCTCTCTTATTTATAGTTTTATTTTAGACCGACCGAAACGTCTCGTTCTTTATGTCAGAAACAAACAAACAATTGTAGTCGGTGAGAAAGATCCATTGAAGGGTGTGATACGTAGGCTACGTTTTTATTATAAGGTTCATACATAAATAATTACGGTACGTACTAGCTTATCTACTTTAGTTAGTAAATTACATATCATTTCACTTTAGCTTTTAATATACCGTACAGTACTTATACGGTACGGTACCGTAGTTTTATTAGTTTGTTTTTGATATTGCTGATTTAAGATTGAGCTTGCATTCCAGTTAGGGTTGTCAAAAGAATACCAAATCGCATTTACTGGTAAACGGTAAATTATCTTAACCATTACCGGTAATTACCGGTAAAAGGAAAATAAATAAATTTAAGAAGTGGAAATTTGAATTCGAGAATCACATAAATCACAGAAACAGAACCTTAAATAAAAGAAATATTAGTTAAACATCGTTACAATGAGAAAAAAACCTAGATAATATGAGGAAATAAAAATCTCAATCAAAAGATCACCACCTGACAATGCCATTTTTGGTGGAAAGTCATTCGAGCAACTCGTGGAAAACTGTGACATCAGATTCTTGTCAAACAGTTTTCGTTGAATGGGCAAAACGCTGGCGTCATAGTTGTCCACAAATTGTTCTAGTTGCCCATGACTTGCCACCAAATGGCATGTCAGGCAGCCTTTAATCAAAATACAAATCATGACAACAGAATAGAATGTTACAGAACGTTACTACAGTTTATCTATAACTACAGTACTTGAAAAATCACAAATTGTCTGGGATTTTAGCTTAACATTTTTCTTAATTATCTTTTGTGTTACAAAAATAGGCACGCAAAAACATAGATCGTCCAATATGCTGTTGTTTAAGAAGCGGGACCATATTTTAGTGTAGAAGAGTCCTGCAGCAGAAATAGGCTTAGTAAATGGCATCTAAATATTTCCTCTAAATAACATTAATTCTGATTTGAAAGACGCTGGTTAAACGTTGGCTTGGTCGTTTAGAATTCGTTTGATCATTAAATTAAACTCTTCTTTCATCTCTTCTATTTTGTTTCTGGGATAGTTGTTGGTCTTCATTGTCTTTAACGTTAACAATATCGCTCACAGTGAATACGGTACCATTTGAGATCATTTGGGTTTGAAAATAAACATTCAGATAATTCAAAATTAGTTAACGAATTTTTAATACAAAATTACCGGTAATTACCGAAGGCATTTTTCCCTCGGTTACCGGTAAACCGGTAATGACATCCCTAATTCCAGTTTCCTTCCTCATTTGATTGCTACCTAGTACTTTTTCAAACGAATGTGAATTCTTTCATTTTGTTCGCTACATTTTCCCATCATTAGATATACTACGCCATCCGACTGAGAGGGTGACTGATAGACGACCTAAAAATGCCCTCTGCGAAAGGGTGTCATTTTTCGGTCTCCCTATTAACCCCTTAAATAAGGGAGTTGGTTACCCAAACAGGAGGTGAAAGGGGGACGAAAATATTACGATAGAACCCTCTCCCCTTTTTGTCACCTCGTCGAAACTGGAGAAATTAGCTTCTCTATACTATAGACACGCGATGCCTCTGGGGGATGGTAGAAAAGAAACTTTGCATAGCCTACTTTAAAAATAAAATGCATTTTTTATTTGTTCAAGTTCAAAAATATTTTCAAGTAGGCGAACTTTGGTCTAAAATCTCAAATAATACTGATATTTTAGACATGACCGAATGCCTGCTGCGGTTTTTCAAGTGATTCACTTCAAAGGATAGAGAATTCAGTGTTAAAAAGTTTGAAGCGATTGATCGAATCGAACAAGGTGCTTCACTCGGTACGATGCGACCCGAAAAGCACGTTTTCACACCTTTGAAACATGCCGTTAGTTAGTACCGGTAGTTAAAACATGTCATGTGAATGAAAACATTCCATTTTGATTTACGTAGTTGAAATGAAACAATGGTTACCCGCCGTCACTTTCTCAAAATCAATCACATTGCGTTCGATGATTAGATAGATTAACACTTAAACATTTCGCCACGCTTGTCACTATTTATTCGAGTTACCGATCATTAAGGCTTGAATTTCATTGAAAAGTGACGTTAATAAAATGCCTATAGAAACGTGCTGTGATGTGAGCCCTTTTTTCGGCGCAACAAGCTTAACGAGAACACCACAGCCGCGCAGTGACATTTCTGATTTGTTGTTATTGGGACAAGTGAGACGAACTGGAGCTTCTATTAACACGAATCAGGACAATAAACTCCATCCTAACCTAACAACATATTGCTCAGGCTCATTCTTGGCCAGTATTAACCAATCCGTCGTAAGTAAATAACGTCGTCCATAGGCTTAACTCATCTTTTCGGAAAGGTCCCTTTAATAATAATAATGATATCGAAAAAAGAAAGGAAGAAAAATATTATTCATTCTATGCGTCTTTCGTTCCATCCATTTCCTGTCTGTGTCACGATTCGGCGCTTGTTTTTCTCGCCGCCCACCCCCGCATGATTGCCAACTATTATTCAATTGAAAATGAACTTGCATGGAAAAGAACCCGACCGACCCTGATAAACTCGGTTTCAGTCTAACTCGAAAACAGTTTTTTTAAAAGTGTTACTTACATAGGCCTACACTCATAATAATAATAATAATAATAATAATAATAATACGTAGGCCTACCGTATTTTGTGTCGAGCCAAAATAACGCTGTTCAAGTTGTAATTGTGATGACTGACTTGCAGTCTTATTGGTGAAATAATAGGCCTTGTGATATATTTGTCTCTTGCTATCTAAGTTGTTACCATTTTAAATTTAAATATAAAAAAAAAACAATACTTATTTGTTACTCAACCTTTGGACTAACTAAGACACATCTTGGAACTGGGCCAAAGAGACATTTTGACTTTGTTTCATTCACTCACTTTGTATTTTAGGTTAGGGTGTTGTCAACCCAACAAAGAATAACTTGTAAAAATCAAGTGTAACTGTGTTTCAATTGAAACAGGATTTAATTTGATTAGTTACAAAACGCCCTTGTCATCCAAAAACTTGGGAGACAACTCAAACAAGTAACTAATCCTATTAGACAGTGGAATCCGTTTATTATAATCACGGATCTTGTTTTCATAATCAGTCGGTCGGTGTAGTTTTGTTCATCCTTCAATGTTATCAAAAAGCATTGGTTCCAAAGTGATCGTAATAACCGAATTCTATTCGACGCAAAGTATAATTGAATTTTATGATGGATTCACACGCTAACCGAGGTTTTAAGAATCAAGGGGGTCGGTTGGAATTGACAAAATCGTGATTTGGTTGACATTTGACAAATGTTTAGTTGTTTTTTTTTAATAATAATAATAATCATCGATGTTTTTGGCCGTGTCACTCAACGTTTGGCGTTGTTCGAGGGTCACCCATCTGTTGTATACTAGTTGAAAATGTCATTGCAGTTGGTTAAAACAAATTTGTCTCGAGTGAAGAAGTGATGCTGCGCGTCTTTCTCTCGTTATAGATAATAAATAGGTTTTGATTGGATGCAGTTGTTTGTCGTTATACGAGCCTGCTCTGCCTTCATCATCAACGCGATGCTTTTATAAGATTCAATTTCTCGACATTATGATTTTGCTGAGGAGGAGGAGGAGCAACTGGCTTCGTGGTTGACTCCGCCTTATTCACCCAATCGTGTGGTTCACGCGAGTCACGTGACGAGCGTCTCCCTCGCTGTCTCGACGCGCGATTGGTCCGTTCCATCAACACGTGCTTGTCTCTCGGTCGACGCAAGAAACGTGGGAGTAAAAGTTGAGTCGTCAAAGTTGATTCTCGTGTCGGTCGGAGCTAAACGTGTCGTCAACTTTGGGCTCCTTCACCCGACTTGACAAAAAAACACCAAACAGTTGCGTTCGAGTCGTGCGATGAATTCAGCTGTGCTGGGTTCCTCCAAACTGGACGGTCGAGGCAATTTCCACAGCATCCAAGTCATGTTAGGTCTTCAGCAGCAGCAGCAGCAGCAGCAGCAGCAGCAACAACAACAACAACATTCTTCGAACATGTCCCCAACGGATACGACGACACTTCAACTCACTTCTTTACCTCCTTTGGGGTCTGATCTGGCTCCCGAATTGAAACGACCCTTAACCGTGGTGGGATTGGACGATATGTCATCACCCGCTTCGTTAGGGCAACAGCAGCACGTGGTACCCGTGTCCACTACAGGTAGTTTGGTTTTTCCTTTTCACCGAATGACACCTCCTCACTTTTTCGTTTTTGTCTTCGAGGAGGAGTTGTTTGACTCGTCATTGTTGGGAATTTGCATTGGTTTGAAGATGGTAGCTCGAGGGATTTGAAGCCGAGGCAGAAAGATTGAAAGAAGATTGGCAACTTTTTTTTGATGACTTGATATCTTATTTCAATAACGAATAACGTTGCATGCAACCATTCATAGTTTCGAGTAAATGGTGGTAGGCCTATTCAGCAACACATTGATTGTCACCTATTAGGTGCCCAATTGACAAGTGATGTATGTATGTATGTATGTTTTAAGTAGGCGTGAGTTTGTCTACTCTATCGACAACACTAGCTAGTTAGGCCCATCTATTTTGCATAATAATCTCAATATTGAATTTTTGTAACATACAACGTTAGCCTTCAAGCGATGACTTTTTTTGAGTCTTAACTGAAGTAGTTGTACAGTAGCCTAAGGTCAACTCAAACTTGCATATAACAAAAAAGGATGAATTTCATTTCAACGTATTGTATGATGATTGTATAAAGTTACAAGTCTGAAACACGAAATGAGTTTGGATGGTACTAATGAATGACGGACGATTTAATGCTATTGTAGTAAAAGAATGTGGAGTGAAGTGTCTGTCTCTAAAAACAAGCATTTCAATAGTTGTGTGTGAGGGAACAACAACATTATTAAAAGTTGGAGCAACTTGCACGTGTAAATCTAACTATTGATGAGTATTGTTATATCGACCGTACGTATGTCTCGTGTTAATTATACTGATATTTATTGCAACTATTCGCCTCAACTCCAACCAGCAGTTGGGTTGGGTTGGACTTGGACAAATATTCCTGTAACTTATTCCGTACTGTACTCAATCCTCCGGACTATACTTGAACTTGTAATGTATATTATTTTTAAATACCGGCCTATATAAAATCACTGTACCCTACCTGTATAATTTTGTTACTTTTATTGTGTCAATCACCGTACAGTACAGTACATTAAAGTTAAATTATTTATTTTTGATTGTTCAATATAGGTCGAACTTAGTCTTGAACTTAAAGTGACATAAACAAGATGGTATTTATTGTAGGCTACACTTGACAATTTAAATCTTATTCAATGCAGCTACATAGTTATATATTAAATCAAGATATTGGTTACTATTTAAAAACCGGGACAAAAGGACATAACAAATCACTTTATCAAAGTTCAGAGACTTTGTAATATTTCAGAACACTTAATCTTCGCTTAAACAAGTGTTACCTGCCTGCCTATAATGTATAGAATTCAATTCAGGCATTGTATTTGTATACGCCCACAATGGCCTCTCTTTTGACAAAGTGGTATGAAATATTGTATAGGTTAACAACATTTTCTTTAAAAAAAACATTTAAGCCTAAATTTAAACCTTACTTAAATATTTTCTTAACAATTATTTCAATTAAAAATTGAATGCTGCTGCACATTTTTAAATAACATATTAAAAAACATAAAAGAAAATAAAAAATAATAAATTCTTTTACCTACGGTACTGACAAGGTGCACAAGGTGAACTGTGCATGTGCACCTTGTCAGTAGGTAAAAGAATTTATTATTTTTTATTTTCTTTTATGTTTTTTAATAAATTATTTCAATGTTAATTTCATACATTGCTTAAACCGGATTTGGCATTGTATTATATACATTGCTTGTGTAATACAAGTACAGTAGATTATTATAACTCTTTAAAGAATAAGGAAAAGACCATTCTTGATACTGTATCTGTATATGATAATTATATTTGTCCAACAGGCAACAGCAAACCATTTTGAGAGGAGGGGGCGGGGGTGAGAGAATATACAAAGTTTGTTACATACAGTACCGTACTGTCAGTATGGTACTATCACGTCACTATTATCCTAAAATGTCAATTGTCAGTGACCTAATGGCCGGGGAACAGTTTAGTTCACATCAGCAAATCGTATTTTATTAACTTTTCTCTTAACATGTCATTTTGTTAGGTCTCTCGAACGAAGTCGAAAAGCGCAAGGCCGACAATGGGGGCAAATCCAAAGGCAGTGCTGACAAAACCGTCAAAAAGAAAAAAACCAGGTAAAGATAAAACTTGCTGTTTAGCTCTCAATGCCAGCCAGTCAGATCGGACTTTAATCAAAGAAAGAAGGACCCTTCTTGAATGGTTATTTTTAATTCGTTTCAAGGACTACGTTTACGGCGTATCAGTTGGAGGAGCTGGAACGAGCCTTCGAGCGAGCCCCGTACCCGGATGTGTTTGCGAGAGAAGACTTGGCGCACAAGCTCTCACTGAGCGAGTCTCGCGTCCAGGTGTGGTTTCAGAACCGAAGAGCCAAATGGCGCAAACGGGAACCACCGCGAAAGACCAACTACCTTTCTTCGGCACCAGGTGAGCCAACCTTCGACACGCTCCTAGCTCCTCGTTCGTTGCTGACAAAATGTGTTATTAAAAAAGCAAATGACAATTTCAGGATGTGGGACGCCTACCCTGCCTCCATTTTCATCGACGCTACAGCCGTTCAATTCTACCACGGACAGCTGGGGCTATCCGTCGGCGTACGATTCGACACCACTCAACTTACCACCTCCGCATTTGTCCAATGCAGCAGCGTCGTACGGGTTCCCACCAGCGAGTCCTCCCGCTTACGCGTACCCTATGATTCCACAACCCATGTCCGTTTCGGATTCCATCTTTTCTAGCTCGAGCTCCTTGTCTCGCAACGATTATCCTTCGCCTCCGCCACAACTGCAGCCAAACAACGCCGACGTCAAGCTCATGCCATCGGACGACGAAAACAAGCGCCTGGGAAGCATCGGTAACCTAAGAATGAAAGCGAAGGAACACGGTGTGTGTTCGTCTCTGTCACCTCTGCCTTTCATCGGCTGAATTTTATACTCGTGGTTATTCCATAACCAACCAACCAACCAACAACTAATTCTTTCGTCGACATTTCATCACAATTTAATCCTATGTTTTTAATATTGTAAATAAGCAACACATTTTAGTAACTATTAAAACTATATACAGTATATGTATTAAAAAAAAATAACTTTTTAAAAATAGTTAATGAATAACGACACCCTGGCCCCAACAGTCGATGATTATCAGCCAAGTTCAATTCATCAAAGTGAATCGCTCCAATTTTGTTTTGTGATTTGTCGCTTTAATCTAACCGGTTTTAATTTTGTCAAAGACGTGGGCCGCCCGTATTTGAACTCGGACGGTTCCATTTCGATTTCATAGTCATTTTCAGAATTTTTGTTACTCGACTGTAATTCTGCTAGCTTTCGCTGCAGCAGTTTGGGAGGACAAAACACCAAATGGAGATGTTTAACGATGATGTCGTTAGGAAGAGTCTTTTTAAGCAGAACCAAGGTTGTTGTGACCGTCTCCATGTTAGCCGATGCAAAAATGTCCAACATTGAAAGAATTTTTTTCTTCAGGATGCTCTTGGACGTATCCAGTTCACGACCTAAGTGATTCACAACACACGTTAGGTGATTTTTTTCGCTATCGGACAACAAACTGTGCTGAAAGTTGGGCTCCGATTTAGTCAGCATCTCGATGGAAATGGGATAATTTTTCTTCTTCAGAATCGACAACCTCTTCAGCACTTTGGGAAAATAGTAGACGAGATGAAGGTAACGAGGATGACGCTTTAACCCTTCCAATTCAGGAACGTCTTGGGCCACAGCAAGGCGCTGTTTGAGCGTCTCGGGATTCAACGAGTAGATGTTTCCGCACTTGGTCACATGGGCTGGGGTGATGCCTGCGGCTTCCAACGTAGCTTCCATTTGGTGCATGTGGTCGATGTTCACCGTCAAAGCTCGCGGGTAGATTCGGATCAAATCGGCGGTGCTGATGCCTCGTAACGTCGGAAACGTAGCCATGAATTTTTCGATTTGGCTCGAGTCGTTACCAAGGAGGAAAATGTTATTTAAAACCTGAAAAATTCATTTTCATCAAACCAATGAAGCGAGTCAGGTGTCTTGACATGAAAATCATTTTCTCTACCTTTTGTGGCGTTAGCTTGAGATCGTTGATCAATACATTGCACGTGTGTGCTAGGGAACCCAACGAACACAGTTCAATCGCTGGGTATTTGTCGAGGCCCATGGTTATGTCTCTATCACCGCAATTCAATTTGGATGTGAGCATCACTAACAGCATGGTGGAACGAATCGCTCCTATCGGCGCAGCTCTCAACTTGTTGTCCTCGAGAATGTCATTCGCGCTCGAAGGCATGACGTCCAGATGACACAGTGCGTCCAACGGATGGATGGCAAAACGAACGTTGCTCGATTTTAGAACGTCCTTCACTGTCATTTTCATCACATCGTGAAACCTTTAATACGAAAAACAATAAAAATAATTTATTGACTACATGCATGATGGCATGCCTATTGAATGACCGACGCCTACTGACTTTTCAATCAAGTCGAAAGAAACTTCGTCAAATCCCATCTCGCACAAGGAATTGAAGTGATTTTCCATACATTTGACCGATGAATTGCTTAAGATAACCGGTTTGTTCAAAATGTGGTTGAGCGGAATGCCAACGCGTTTGAAGAATTGGGAGACACTGGCCAATCGATTTTCCTTCTCTCGGGTTAAGCCTCCGATGCGTAGTAGAAAACATTGGGCGCTTACACTGGAACACTCTGGGAAAAACAATTTATAATATTTAAAATATACATACATACATATACACCCAAATTATCAATGATTGTCTCATTATCAAAGTTGTCTCACCTAGCAGTTTGGCAACTTTGTTTTGCTCCTCAATTTGCTTGGTGTTAGTTTCCATTTCACTCATGGTGTGATGACGCCTTAATTTCCTTAACATTTTCAATGTGTTTATAGGTTGATTTATTTTCCAAGTGCCAGAAAAATTAAATGGTAAATTTGATCCCCATTTAAAGAGAGGTGTCAAAGTGCACCATCTCAAACTCATCGTAGCTCTTATCAAATGTAGCTCTTGTTCAAACTTTAAAAATCGATGGATTTGAAAATGAGGAAACTGATTTTACAATTTAGTCATGAAACATAATACATTACCGTTAATTTTAACATCTTGTTTTGTAGTTTATGATACAAATTAAAAGTTACAGGTACAGCAGAGTAAATCAAGTGCACCATAATGTTATTGTAGTGGTATTAGAGCAAACCACTCGTAATTTTCCTGGTTCCACCACAACGTTATCAAGGATCTCTGATTGCACCGTAGTAAATGTAAAGGAAGTGGCGTTATCATGTTTGTCTTGATTTTGATTAATTATAAAAAATTAATATTTTTTTGGTACTATTTACTATTCATTATATTACTCATTAATTGTTTCATAGATCATCATTTTAAAACCTTAGGTCGCGTTCTCTTTGGACGCCAAAGAAGCTTATCTACGTCCAAAGATAATCGATAACGTATGTAACTACAAAGAGTTATCGACCATCTTTGGACGTTTTTTGCGCTAAAAGCGTGAAAAGTGAACGCAACGCACCCTATAATGAATGACAGCGGTGTTCAGTTCATATGTGTCATATCGCCACGTGTAACAGCTGATTGCCAGTCAAAACAGTGAGCGTTGTATTTTGAAAAGTTGTTGGTGGAACAATTTCTTGATATTAATGATGTTTGCTTGTTGTTTTTATTAGTGTTAAAATTAAAATCTGCGATCCAGCATTACGAGTGGGGCAAATTTGGGGAAGAGAGTGAAGTAGCCAAACTAGTGCAAAGTGCTGCAACGGACTACGAAATTAAAGATGTTCCTTACGCCGAAGTAAGTTGAATTGAAGGCAGTTGTATGAAATGAAAATGATTAAATGATTGGCATTGAATTGAAAAAGAATTGAGAGTACTGAGTAGGGCATCACATGAGCTGCGGTGGTTTTTCATGTCACGCATTTCTGTTTTGTTTTTTTCTAATATTTTTCTCACAACTACCATGTAATTCGTGCAGAAGAAATAGTTGCGTCTTAGGAATTAATTTTTTGAAATGTGGCATTTGAAATACCACTAATAGTGGTACACGTTGAAAGTATTTCTAATGTGTAATGGATGAACAGGCTCACATGGGTACTTAACATGATTGTTTGGTATAATTATTCTAGTTGTGGATGGGAACGCATCCCAATGGTACAAGCATCGTTGTTGAACCCAAAAGCAGTTGTTCCTCTCTCAGCGATTGGATCACTAAAAATCCACAAAGTTTGGGGACCAAAAATATCGAACGCTTTGGTATTCAATTACCATTCCTGTTGAAAGTCTTATCTGTCAACAAAGCTTTATCGATTCAGGCACATCCCAACAAGGTACAAACAACATTGTCTGTCAAGGAATGGGAAGAATTAATTGTTGTAACGAAAAATCCTTTATTATAAAATCGTGCGCAGATGCATGCTGAACTCCTGCATTCGCAACATCCTGATATTTATAAAGATCCCAATCACAAACCAGAAATGGCCATTGCGCTCACACCCTTCGAGGCATTGTGTGGCTTTCGAACCATTGAGGAAATACTGTTTTTTTTCAAAGGTAATTTATGTGTCTCCAATGGGATGCCTATCATTTGCATTCTGCTGACAAAACCATGATGTCAGCAAGCTTGAATGTCGTGCTTGCATTTCATTATAGAAATCCCAGAACTGAGAAATGTTGTTGGTGATGACAATGCTACGTTACTTGAACAAAGCACCGAAAGTGACTTGAAGACCAATTTAAAACTTTGTTTTCGTGCATTGATGATTTGCCCGGATTCCGTACGGGAAAGGAATCTCAAAGAGTTGGCGGAAAAGTTTTCGGCAAAAGGTACACTAACATTTTGAATTTGATGTTTGCTTCATTCATAGGCATTGAGTAGGAGGGTGCTCTGCTACGGAGCAAGAATTCACACAAGTGAAAAATGTTGCGAATGTTCCATTTCCATGTTGCAATTGAAAGTTCACCAAACAGTTGGGACATTCATAAGATTTTTCACTTGTGTGAATTGCTTGATGATCTTTCAATTCAGATGTCCGAGCAAAGGCTTTTTGCAAGTGGGATATTTGTAAGGTTTTTCGCCCTTGTGAACAAGGCTTGGCGATTGAAAAGTCATCAAGAAATGCACACAAATGAAAAGCCTCATGAATGTTCCCTTGTGAATAGTTCTTCAGTATCGCAGCTAACTTGAAAGTTCACGAAAAAATTCACACAGGTGAAAAATCCCACCAATGTCTCGTTGGCAACAAGTGCTTCACTGGTGTATCGGACAGAAGCACCAAAGAGTTCACATTAGTGAAAAGATGACATTGTTTGTTATTGTCATTTTATTCTGCACTCAATTTTGCACCACGGCTGAAAAATGAATACAATGACACGTTTTTCTTGCTATAATTGAAATTTTGTGCAATAAAAATTATATTGGCTTTATTAAACATTCTTTTCAAGTTGCTACTAACATAATAAATTTGATAATATTATACTGTACTTAGGTGAGGTTATGTCACCGATGTAATATTCGATGGCACACTTAGGAATTTTTTAATGAAAAGCACAGGCACCCATGGGCAGGACTTTTCCAAGGGAAGGGTTGACAATAAAACATTACTTTTTCATAGACTATTTCAGTACTAAAGTACATTTTAGTTTGCTTTAGTATACTACATACAGTACTTAATGTTTAACCCTCAAAACCCCTGCCCATACGTTGGCCTCGCCCTCGCTCGAGCTTAGCCTGATGAAAATGATTTTATTCTTGCTAGGTGCGGATGACAACGAGGACCCATTTTTATCTCTTTTGTTCCTTCGAATTCATTCCGACTTCCCTGGTGATGTTGGTTGTTTTGGAATTTATTTTTTCAATTTCCTTCGTCTCCAACCCGGAGAAGCAATTTATCTAGGACCAAACGTTCCTCATGCTTATCTCTATGGAGGTATTTTATATTTATTACAACCAAGTTCATCGGCCACCATACCGATCGTACTCAATGCTTGCAATTGCAGATTGTGTAGAATGCATGGCCTGTTCGGACAACGTCGTAAGAGCAGGACTCACCCCCAAATACAAGGATATCGGAACCCTGTGCGACATGCTGACTTACCAGTGTGCTTCATCCCAAGATAACATCTTCCGAGGCATTTCAGTGGACCAATACGTCACCTTATTTTCACCTCCCATTCCAGATTTTTCATTACTCAAAATCGAGGTAGGTTGCCGCCTACCAATACTATTCCAAGTAGGCGTGTTGATTGAACTTTTCCTTGCAGCTTCCAAACACCGTCAAAGAATACCAGCTGAAAGCTTCAACATCGGCAAGCATTCTGTTGTTTATTCAAGGCAAAGCTGAGGTACGGGCAACGTCCACTTCGAACATCGTTTCAAAGGAGGACGACACTTTTAAGTTGACGAGAGGTGATACTGTGTTCGTTTCCGCTGATCTGAGCATTCTGTTGACTTCGGTCTCTAAACAAGATTTATTAATATTCCAAGCTTTAAGCAATTTAAATGACTAACACATTACTAAGAAATATATTTTTTTATTTGTATCCAACTTTTTGACAATAGGAATCCTTTGAATGGTCTAACACACACAAGAGAATTTTAACCATTTGCTGCATTAACCGATAGAATTAGTATGGCAAAGTGTATACTGTAGCAGCATAAATGCAAGAATTTGCATTCCTTAATTACACACTCGGACCTTTGTGGCTTATTTTCAGGTTAAGTACAAACTCATTGGTTGTTGCTCGTTTTGAACCCCACCCAAAATGATGTCTGGTAGGCAGTCCTTAGTTGACATGTTAATTTTATTTCGAAAACGAAACTACAACAGTGAAATCTGGAATTAACACAGTATTTGTTACAACCACTATTGCCTGGAATTTTTGGCAAGATATCATCGATTCAAGTAATTGATAAATTGTCATCGGCACCATTGTTAGACGTGCTGTCATCTTCGGGCGTTTCTACTTTGGTGACTTGTTTGCCACAAGTATTTGGGATTTTGCCCAAGGTTTGCGGCGTTGGGCTTGGACTAGACGATGAACTGGGACTACCCGTCACTTCCTTTTGTGGACTATTTCGTTGCAGGCTGAGTCTCCTCATTCCTGGTCGGTAGATTTCTAAAGATGGACGATCCTTACCAACATAACAAAAACAAATGCGCTTAAACACTACACTCTTTAAGACTTGAAAAGCAAAATTGTTTGTGTTGGCTACCTTATTTCGAATGCGGCGTTCCGGACGTGGATCCAGTTTGCCATCTTTGCCCATGTCGTCGTCCTTATCGCCTCCACCATCGTCATTCCTCATTTCCTTGTCGTGCTTCACGTCCTCGTGGTCATCCGTGCTCGCATCTACGTTTGGGTCAGCAGAAATGGGCTTGTCGGGGCATTCACTGGACAACTTGTCTTCATCGAAGGACTTGTGCTGCTGCTGCTGTGTAGTTTCTTTCGACCCGACAACGCCTTCTCCTTCCACCTGTTGGCTTTTTTCCTCCGCCGCATGTTTTGTTTTACTATCCTTGTTCGAAACGTACTCTTTAGCAGGTCGGTCGCGAGAGTATTTGTCTCGGTAGCCGTAGTCGCGGGAACGCTCGTACGCTTTTGGTCCGCCACGTCGATGATCCTGGCGATAATGGTCACTATCCCATCGACGGTCGGGTCGGTATTTCCAGTCGTCCCGTCGCCCATGGTAATCGTCGCGGTAACGATCCGGTTTCTTGTAATCGGACCGACGAAACTTGTCACGCTCTTCCGTTTTATCCCTGTCGATGTGCTTGTCTTTGCTGGAATCTTCGCTCAGGTCTTTATCCTTCAGCTTGTCGTCATATTTCTCACCATCGGAACGTACGTCCGATCTCTTTTCCGACTTGTACGAACTGGACAGCGTGGTGCTTCTATCATGCGTTCTACAAAAACGCAAACCATAAACTCAAAATAACAAAACCTGATAAAGATTTCACAACCACTACTAATTTACCTCTGATCATCTCGATCCTTGCGAAAACGGTCTTTGTCTCTCCGCTCCCACTCCTTTTGTTTCATCTCGCGCTGTTTGAATCGTTCCTCTTCTCGACGATGACGTTCTTTTTCCCTGTCCGTCATCACTTTGGTTGACTTGTCCTTTTCCTTGATAGTTGATGTTTTCTCCGAATTCTACATCAAATCATCCCAAACAACAACAACAACTTTATACAAGCACAATAAAGGGGGAATTAAATGTACAATAGGTGAGTTTAATACCAAGGACACTTTTTCCTTCGATGCCGAGTCCTTATCTTTTTCCAATTCTTTTTCTTTCTCTCGTTCGGGATTTTTCAACAACTGCAACAACAAAAGAAGCAACGAGTATACATACGTACCATGGTTGATAGTTAAGACGGTACAAGTTAATTAACTAACCTTAAGAACGGGTTCGGCGGTTTTATTTTTCAGATCGGTCTTTTTGTCGTCCTTGTCCTTATCCTTGGCTACATCCCTCACTTTGTCCTTGCTCTTCTCTTTTTCTGCTTTGCGCTTCTTCCTCTCTTCCTCCCGGAGGCGCTTGCGTTCCAGTTCACGGCGTTTCCTCTCTTCTCGTTTCTCTTCCCGTATCCGCTACAATAATGGTGCTTATACTTTCTTTCGATGCCACATTTCAGATGTCATTTATTCGAAAAGTACCTGTCGTTCGGCCTTTTTGTTTTTGATGTATTCGATGAGTGGGGTTGTCATTTTGGGTATTCCGTTGTTGGATTTCAACTCTCGTTCCCGTGCTTCGATTTCTTCAAGATAGCTTTCTGCACTAGGAATGACGGTTTCTTCTGGATTTTGCAAAAACTCCAAAAACTTCAGGTAGTCTGGATCTGTATTGAATTGAAATGATTGAAATGAAACCAAATCGTACAAGTTCGGAGCAATACCGTTCGGTTGGTTTTGTAAACCACCTTGTTCGATCGTTCCACATTTCGCATCCTTCTTTTTAGTTTTCTTTTTAGGGATTTTCTGAAATGGCGCAAACTCGACGACTGCCGAATATTCGTTTCCTGGCCAAAACCATTCTGTTAGAGCAACTTTCTTGTGTTTGAAACGACCAGGAAAACTTTGTAAACAGGTAAGATACCTTTCGGGTCAACAAATACGTAGCCGTCGAATTTTTGCGTGAAAAAAAAGATATCTTCTTGGTTGAGGAAGTTAATGTAAGCTCTTGAAAAGGCGTGAGATCCCAAGCTGCAAATTAAAACAAAATAATTTTTAACTCTTATTGCACATTCACATCCAGTATTTCGGGTTACTTGTGAAGGAATTTGCGATGGTGTTGTTCGTGTAAACAGCCATTATATATATAACCATCGTGTCAAACGTTTTGCCGGTCTAAAATGGCTATTGCATTCTAAATGACACTGTTTTGTCATGTTAATCAGGTAAAGCTACCTACAGCAATGGTATGCCATGCAATTGACACTGCAGTGCGTTGTGTCCACACTGTCCAATCTACAAATACCCTTTACATGCTTTATTTATAAAAAATGTGACGTCAGTATTAGAGCGCTGGTGATTATGTCAAACTTATCTTACCAACCTCATGTCAGCCTTGACAAAGTACATGTAATCATTGGCTGGAACGGGGGAAATCTGATCCAGAAAAGTGTCCAGCGTCATCGACGGTGGAAGCCTTCGTATGATCACCTAGAAAGGTGAAAATTCGAATTATTACGCTTTCAATATATACATTTTATTTTTTGCGTAGCTTTAATTTAAATTAAACTGAACCTTAGTCATGGGTGCAATTTTATCTCCGCGTTTCTCCCTTTGCCTCTGATTGTCTGAATTGACATCTTTATTACGTGAGGTAGTCGACACACTGGAATCTTTAGTTGTTTCTTGAGTCATGTTCAAATGACCTCATTGAATATTCTACATAAATTGATACTAAATCAAATTAAAGATGTCTTGGTGTAGAAATTGAACGACACGAATCATATTTTCATTACAAACGCGCATGTTGTTCTTACCTTGGTTCAGTAGTTTTCGGAGTTCGGCCATCAACCATGATCAAAATATGATGATAAAGATAAAATGTTATTTTGTGCATCCGTTGGTAAGCCGAACGTCATTTAACGTCTGCATATTATGTCGTCATCGTAGAAATCTTGATAGTTGACATTTTACCGTTTTATTTTAATAAAAGTTTCATTTTTGTAAAAATTGTAAACGCAATCGTAAACTGTGATATCGCTTTTGTTACATTAACTGGTATTGTTAAAACCAATAATTAATTTTCATTAAATTATAAAAATCGTTGGTGTTAAAAAGTGACGATAAAAAGTGACGTCTTCAGATCTTGCGTGTGTAGCAAATAGCGTTTGACCCACCCATTGACCTTCAGCGAAGAAGTGGAATCAACTGTGCTCCAATCACAGGAGAGGTTATGTTTTTACACGTAAATCATTAATGGTAGCTCACTCGTTATTGGAAGAGAGCTTTTGTACACAATTCAGGTCTCAGGAGGTGTGAACAAACTTCAAACCGAGTGTGGTGTGGTAAGTATTTTCTGCTGCAATTTTGTATTAAATTTTGAATCATTATAAACGATTAATGTTATTTTTGTAAACTAATAACTTGCTTGTTAATACCAATCAATAACTTTAAAATTAATGTCAAACAGTACCGTTGTATAACCATTCTATAAGTTTTACTATAGTCTACTCCTACTGTATGTACGAAGTAGGTAGAGTAAGTAAATGTGAAAGTTGTTTTTCAAATGAACACATAAAGAAAGTTTAATTGGCAACTTATAAAGTACCTGAATTGGTCGTTGACACATTACAATGTCGATGTTAAGATTTGTTGCGCACGTTCTTGAGTAAACAAACAGCACCAAAATTGGTAAGCACTGTACACTATTCAAGACATATTGCAAAAAACACAAATAACCTAATTTTTTATTATAAATAGACTATGTTACAATCTGAAAGACAAGAAAATCGAGTCGATAACTAACTCATTTTCTGTGCATTTAAGCAGTATAGTTTTTGGCATGTTCTTGAAAATCATCATTGAGCCAGAAAATATAGGCATTTCGAAATAAAAAACAACAACAACAACAACAACAACACAAAAATGGCTGATAGCTGTTGTGTCAAAATGAGTTGAATTGGCTAAGCTTTGGAATCGATTGAAAAACAAACAGTTCCTTCAGTTTCCACAAATGAAATTATGCTTTCGACCATTTATTTTTGACTTAGTGTTGACAGGATTGATAAGCATCGATTAAGCATGTCTTTAAGTTGAAATTGAGATGACTACATGAGAAGGAGAATGTCTTAATGTTGTTAACTAATTACAGTGGTGGATCTTCATCAGGGATTTGCACATCTTGCATTTAACGTAACAGCACCAGTAATATTTGCAGTGACATAGTTCGATTTTTTCCACGGTTTGTGATTCGTAACCACGTCCACAACACATCGAATCACAACCACTGTGACCATCCGAGGAAGCATTGCATTCCCTGAAACCAAAACATTTAAGCATGTATTCGTTGGTTCATAACGTGTCGTAATAAGCTACACGATTATACACATATGCTAACCATTCGTTAGCGTTTCAGTATATGTAATTTTCTACCAACTCTAATAACTGTGTTCATAAAAATAAAATGCCGTTGGAATGGTTCCCTCCCCCCCCCCCTGTTTTATTTTGAAAAAGGTTTCCAATAAAAAGATGCTGCATCCTGTAATTAAAAATGTGGGACTTGACTTTTAAAAAGCTGAAGATTGAATCTTGGGATTCAATTTGCATTCTTTTTTTCTAGCTGTTGCAATACTTAAAAAAGCATATATCATACTTTTAAATTATGGGTGCCACATAATGTGAGGCTTTTCACCAGCCTAATCATGGGTCTGAGACTGTGAAGTTTTGCACCGCAGCAGCCAAGGCTTTCACCGTCCTTGACCTCTGACCAAGAACCTTTCAAGGCTGATTGGGACCTTCTTCAATTCCCACACTACACTACACTCTACTACTCTAGCCTTATCAATATCAATCTGCAGAAACTAACAATAAAAGATATAATAATGTGATGTAGTAGGTTAATCACCATAAGGTGCATCATTGTGAAGTTGTGATAAGATGTGCCAATTGTCCATGATTTAATGAAAAAAAAAATTATCACAGTCTCTTTTTGAACAGACAATTATACTAAAGCCCATTTTACACGTCAAACTTTTTTAATTAAATTCCATTAATCTCAACTGTTCTTCTGATGTCATACACACATTCGAGGTGTGTAAGACATCAGCAGAACATTTGGAATTTGATTGAAAAAGTGTAAAATGGTTGTTTTTTTTGTCGACACATTTTGTCGATAAATGACCACTAGGGTTGTCACCAGTCATTTATTTTAAAGGACATCATCTTGTATCACTTCGGTAAAAGAGAAAGGACAAATTTGAACGTCCTTTCTCTTTTGCCGAAGTGATAAAGGACACAGAATGTCATCTGTTTCAAAAACGGACAGATTTCTCCAAAAAAAAATATTGAAATTCCAGCTTTTTTTAAATGTCCTTTCTTGGGGACTGCAAAAGGTGACAACCTCAGTCAGTCGATGATCAAAATGTCAGAAACCGCAACTAATACACAGTGATAGGACAGTACCTACTTGGACATTAAAAAGTTTGAATCGAATTAGTCAAAAAAAAATTGTCACTGCTCCTCACCTGCCTTTCGTACCGAGAGAACCGACCCGCGGGTCCCAAGTGCAGTAATCGGGAGATTTAGTGATGTAGACGAGATCGTCGTCGCGTAAAGGACCCAAGTGAGGTGCTGCGGGGAGTAGGAGGTGGTGGGGCGCGTGATGGCGCGGACGAGACGCCGACAGGGTGACGGGACGTCCCACCACTTCGCTGGCTACGGTGTATTTCCTCTTCAACCGAGCGCTGATTTCGGCCACCGGTGGCAAAGCTAGCCAACACGTTTTTATGTTGCACGCACCCGACACGCCGTGGCATTTGCATTGCTTGTGCAGACTGTATTCCACGGCCTGAAACGTCAGATGATTTTGGCTCAATTAGTATGATTTTTGCGTTTCTCCCCTTTAACAATTCGAGTAGGTTGGATAAATTATCAAGGTGAATGACATGAAATAGTGTTCGTTTCCAGTGTCAGCGACTAATTAATGATTTCTAATCTGTCATTTGAGCTTCTTTTTTTTTTATATGTCTCCCAAGTTCCTTATCATGAGATCCCATCTAATTAATTTGATTTATATCCAGTGGAATTTGAAATGTTAACTCGGAGAATTTCAAAAAACTTGGCTAATAATGTCTTTAATTGTTCCGTTGCAGCAGGTGTGAATCGAAGACTCCTCCCAACGGGTTCGTTTCCAACACAGTGGACAGACATAATTAATTTAAGGTCATAGCTTTTTTTTTGTTTTTACAGCTTATGATTTAACATTTACACGAATTCGTTATTTTATTTTATTTTATTTTATTTTATATGGGGGCAGATTGAAATTACCGGGACTTGAATTTTGAGCCATTTTATTTTTTGTTGATTTTTTAAAGTCGAACATGTTTGGGAAGGTGAAATTCTTCATATCAGCGCTATTTTTTCATCAGTGCCAATAGCTGGTTTTGAAGAGTTTTGTTGAAAACGTGCTACACTCAATGATTTTTACGAGCTATTTGCTCCAAAACATAATAGCGAATTCAGTGCAAAGAGCTTGTTCTTAAATTATCGCTGAAGAAGGAAGATTTCACTTTCCGAAACATGTTCTGATTTTTAAAAAATCACCAAAAATAAATAAAATGGTATACCGTACTTTCGAAATTGAAATCTCAGTAATTTCAATCCACCATTGACACCAATTGCCATTGAAAACTCTGTTGACCATTTTTAATAATCGAGACTATCACCATTTATTTGATATGTTGTTTTTTTCTCTAAGTTGTGAGTACTTGTGTCATAGTATGTTGAATTTATACAATGCACTGGTAACTTTGGAAGATCCTGATGACGTGCCTATCCCTACCTACTATACAGAACAGTGTACGCTACAAAATTATATTATAACCCAGTTGGCAGACAGCAGACATTATCAGAATTGTCGAAAGGTTGACCTTAACATTATAGTATATTATTAATGTTCACAACCTCGTAAATCAGTTCGTAATCGAAACGAGGAGCTTGTCGATTAATTAAATGCTAATTAAATTGTAGATAAACATTTCATTAAATCAGTCAACATGACTCTTTAATTAACTGTTCCTTCGAAATTTACGGTCCAAATTAACGATTTGGACATTCAACCCTTTAACAAGAATGTTTATGTTTATTTATTTAATTTTTTTATTCTCCAAGTTCCGGTTTGGTTGGTTTGGTTTTATTCGCGATGATTTTTGAAATGGAAAAAAAAAAATTTTTTTTTTTATCATTGGGGCTTAATTGCGAATGCCTATTTACGATCGGAATTAAATGGGAAATTTATGTTAATTTTTCTTAGCTATGCTGCTATAAGAGTGAGTTAAGAATAAAAAAGTTGTTTTGTGACTCTTCACCTCGGATCCATAAATCTCGAGCTGAGAGATGCAAACACCTGTTGGCGAGGCGAGGAGTAGCAGCAGCGAGCAACTACAACTTTCTTACAATAGCTTACAGTAGCTGTAAGCTTTCTTAGTCCATACAACATGTGGGTTTGTGTTTTTTCCACTGATAACATACATCATCGTTGAAATAGTGTAGGTACGCCAGCTGCAAAACGTTTGTCTTGCAAACCGACCGTGGTGATAACCATTCCATTCCAAATTGATTTAATTTGAATGATATTCCACAATGTGAACGAACTGTTGCAATGATATTCCGATGAATAGGAGTCGTGGTGTTTTGTTAATACTGTACCGCAGTTTCCAATTAGGTCAGGCCTCTCTCACTCTTTCAGGCTGATTGTACCGTACACGTACTACTGTAATAGAGGTCTACAATAGCTCTATTGCACACACATTATAAGACGATGTAAATACGTGATATAAGCTTTTAAGGCCACCTGACACACGCCATTGTTGGTGGAGCAATTGGTGGACAACTTGGACATCAACGTCCTGTCAATCACTTTTCCTTGGTCGCGGAAGAAGTTAATGTCACAGTTGTCAGTCAACAAATTGGTCAACATTCGTTAAATGAAATAATTCTCGCGTGTGAGACCTTTACGAGTGAATAAAAGGTTATGTTTCGTTTTTTGGTGGGGTCTTGAACACTATGAGTGGTAACTGTGGAATCCGCTTATTACGATCACTTTGGGAACAGTTGTTTTTGATAACAATAGCCGGCTGATAACATTAAACAGTGGCTAGAAACCGACTGATAATGACAACAATAGCCGTTTGATAACATTATCCCTGATTAAAATAACTTGAAGAATACATTGTGATATATGTATTGCCTATTAGGCAATGATGATATTATTATAAACAAGGTACTGACTGCCGTTTGTTGTAGGTGGGATGTGTGGTTATCGATACGCACACTAATTGCATTTTTGTAACGATGCATTTGGAATTGGTCTTCATCAACCAATTATAGTTTCCAAATAACCCGCCCATTAGAGACTACTGTTCATCATAACCGTTATGCTAATAAATTTCAGCTCGAAGAAATTTATGGGTATCGTGTGGTGAGCTAGCTGGCAGCAGGCTGTCTGTCAGAATGTGTATTAGTAGCGAATCTTGAATAAACTCTTATAAGAACTGCAGTTGATTCGATAGGTACCTGTCGTCCAGCATGGTGGTTGTGTCGATGAAGGGTGGCTTTGAGAGTACGTCGATGCCGACGTCCTCGCCAAGGAGCATCGGCGAAACTGCGACTAAACCAAAGTCCGTAGCGGACATCGTCTCCACACCCGCCCCATTTGAAAGATCCGTCCGGTGGTTCAACCGGAAGCGAACCGCATCCGCAATCTGGCAATTGTCCTCCGCTGCAAGCACGAGCTACCGTGTGACCAATGGTAGCTGCTGCTAAGGCGGCAACGAAAGCTTGTTCTCGAGTACCTATGGAGGAGTGTTAATCGTGATATTTTCTGGACAAAAAAAGAGCAGATTGCTCGGCTCGGCTAGTTTACCAGAAGTGAGATCCGGTGCGAAGCTCGGTGCCTTGTTGATGGTCGAGCAGTTCCACCTTCGGTCCGAAAAGGCGTTTTGACATTCGGTCATGGCTACCCTGCTAGCGTCTTGAACGTATTTCATCATTTGTAAATGGTTCCGACACAGCTTCGTTTGCGACGCTGTCAGTTCGTGTAATTTCCGCGCTTTGGCACAGTGTGAGGAGGTGTTGAACGACATGGACGAACGACCCAAGGCTCTGGAAATGAAAACAATTTTATTAGCTAATGTTTCTTCTTTTTCTTTTCTCCATAGTATATAAAACTTGGGGGGTGGGGTCTGGGGTGGAGAAGTAACCCAGCCATGATGATTTGTTTGCTGGAGGTTTTCCCGTCTTATCTGTGGGAACTCTTATCCACAGATGGCAACTATTGACCCTAATGTTTGTTCAGAGTGGGATCTATTGCTAACGAATGGCTCTCAGATTCCATTCCACACTAAGCTCTATTTGCCACCCACCATGGCCACCCCGTGACATCAAAGAATCACCGCCCTAGCAAAACAAAGAGGGGACCCTGACGATACACCTAGCCTTTACCACCTTTAGAGTTAGTTTGGCAATGATAATGTTGGTCGACGAATTTTTTTCTTCTTTTAATGGAGAAAGATACTGCTTTGAAGAGTTTATTTATTAAGGGAATGGTGGGTGAATTCTTGGTTAGTTGTCCTTTCTTTATTGTCCGCTTATGGTATGGATGGAGTGGAAAGGAAAGATGGCCAAATAGTTGTTCCATCATCATAACTACTGCCCATTAGTTCATTCATTAGGAAGTTTTTGCACGTCATTCTCGTTTTCATGAGTCTTTTGTGCTCAAATTGCTCGTTCGTCGTTTTTCTCGATGTTGCGAGGACACTCTTTTCTTTCAAGCTTGACAACTATTAACTGCGGTATTTTTAAAAATTAAACGATCTTTTGTAGAGAGGAGGATTTAAAAAAAAAACAGAACTACTATAAGTTCCAAATATCTGAAAATTTACCTAACAACAGTTAAAAAGGTACCCTTTCAATTCTTTCAAGCTTTACCACTGTATATCCGCTCTAGTGCCTTCCCACCCTTCTCTTCGACTCAGAAATCGTACCAACAATTCGATAAAAAACTTTTAATATGAAGTTGAGTTATATTAACACTAGTGATGGTCTTTTAAGACTTGTTTTATTGTTTTGTTTTGAACCGAAGTATGAAAAAAAAATGTTTTCCCAATTTGTTTTGTTTTGTTTTGTTTTGTTTTATGTTTAGTTTGTTTCGGTTCCTAGTGAACTGTGAAATATTAAATAAACAAAATAAATAAATAAATAAATAAACTATCAAACTATGTTATTCTATTGGTAAAATCTTATTTTATTCTTATGTTTGTGCTTCCGCAGTCGTTTACACTCATAATTCTAATTGGCTGACTGTTTCATATAATACTACTATGTTTTGGTACATCTGCTTCGTCAAGTTTAGCTTCAGAACAACAGGCCAGTCCCACTCAGTGCTGATCTTAATAACAGTTTTTGCAATCGTTTATTTGACTTCATTTGGGCGTTGTCACGGTTAGACCACCCCGAGCTCGTTTTTTGGTAGGTTCTCGATGACCTACAGAGCTGAAATTTCGAACATCGACATAGCCCGCGGGACGTTTTGTTGTATTAAACTTTGCCGCTTCATTTCGAAAAACTTGACACGTGAAGGGGTTTCTCATAGTGTTGCTGAGTAAAATGTTACATACTGTAATTAGTAAACAGTCAAAGGTACAGGTTTTTTATCGCCAAATTACACCATTGTTGTAAATAGAAGCATACAGTTATATACGTATGTATATGTTATGATATTATGTGGTCTAGTTCACTACCTATAATTCATCTGGAATGCAATATAGATAGCTACCTATTGTGAATCCATTGGAACAAACACAAATCAACAACGTTTGTTTCATAGGGTTTCAAAGTTTGGGTCGCTTGAAAAAAGAACAGTAACCACGACACGACACGTTAAAAGATTGTCTAAAATACCAAGTTTTTTTCCGATTCTGAAGCGTTAGAAATGCGGATGTACAGTCAGTCATTCTTGCTCAACATAAAATTCGATTCCACACCACCGTTGTGAAACTGTTCGTTGAAGCTGGTGATTAATTAGGTGTTGAAACCCTCCTATTGATTATTGTAAAATTCTACATTCTCATTTAAAATGGATTTTAGCTAACAAAATTGGAGTAGATGTTTTATGCAAGCCATAAAACGATGTGTTGGAGTTGAACATTAATTATAGTGCTGTAGTAGGGGATACAGTATTGTATTTTTATAATAAGCCTTAGAACTATGGAGTCTATTGAACATAACCTGCTATGACTACGTTACTACTGATTTCTTTTTCAGGTGGAGTGAAATCCAATTAACTTGCAGTTTACACAGGTTCCCAATGGTTTGGGTTTTATTTTCTTTCTGCGATTGCAGATGACTATGTCAATGGGTTTGCTGCTTGCGTTGTGTCAGTTTAAATAAACACCCACCACAATGAGAGGCATTTTGGATCACTGGCTCGATCAAATTTATTATTAATCCCTGGCAAAGAAGAAGAGGAGGAGGAGGAGGGAGGCAATCTGGCCACCGTTTCGAGAATGATGGTGATGAATTTGAACGAGCCAGATTCCAGGCGCCACATTTTTGTGTGACAGCTTAATTTCAGGGTCATAATTATCTGCCTGGTGGTTGTGGAAAAGAATCGGGAATTCCTGCTTCCATCCCTTCGCCCCGCCCTCTTCCCATCTCAGGTGAAAAGAACGCCACCTTGTTTCTTAGGAAGAACACGCACTTGTTCTTCTTCTTCTTGTTGATTGCAAGCAGACACTCAATGGTGTTGTTAGTTAGTAGTTGCAGCAGCAGCAGCAGACCAGATTTTTGATGCCTTTCTCATGCTGATTTTTCTCACCTTTTCTTGTTGTTGTTGTTTTTTTCTTCTCCTTTTCACAATAACATTTTTTGTGGCTTCTCATACATACAACATCCAGTTATTATGTTTTCAGCTGCGAATTGTAACTAACTAAAAGTGAAACACCATTGGTGATGTGATGGATGATGTGTGGTTTCACGAATTTAATATCAGGGCTTTGTCAGAAATGTTTGTTACTATAGCATTGTTTCGATCGATAACGCTTCAACAATCAGTTCACTTTCACTACAGGGCACTGACCATCAATGGATAAAAAGTTTTAGTTGTAGGATGTTGTCAAGTTAGCCCCGTGAGACAAAGTATCGTAGATTAATTTTGTAAAATATAAACCAACCAACATTCTGTGCTATTAAAAAGGGGTTAACCCTAGTTGCATACTGGTGCTAATTGTCGGAGCAATTTCTTTATGGTTATAGGGTGTCCCTGCAAAGACCACCAAATGGTTGGACATGGCCTACGGCTTATGTGAGGATTTTAGCACTGGTGTAAATAACTGATAAATAACCATTTACAAACCTTGCCAAGAATTTGAAACACGTTGCAATTATTATAAACAAATACATAAGCGTAGTCATCTTAAATATTTTTAGTTTGATCAAAGTAAGCAATTTCGTTAGTTAACTAACACATCGAGACTATTTTAGCTGCGAATTAAAATATAGCCTTATTTTTATGTTAGAATAATTGCAGGCATTTGGAGTTTGGTTGGTTATTTTTTGCGACATTTCTACTCTTTCAAGATCGACCGATTCAATGCATAAGAAAATAATCAAAGATTATTGTTTGTAGATTAGCCAAGCTGGTTGTTTGAAATCAACATTGAAGACCGTTCAAAGTAAGACGAATTGATTAGTTTATATGTCATAAGCATATAATATGTCACTTTTTTTGCATTGTAATGAAAACTTAAAGGAGTGTGTTCACTGTTATTTATTATCACACTACTCCTCTACGTTCTCCAACTATAATTTTACTAGATCGTAGCCGTGTTATGGTATGACACGATTACTACGACATTGGCGGCATAGCGAGAACAATTGTAAAGCAACTTCAGTTTGGTGGTAGAAGTCTTTTAATTCCAAGTGTTTGATATGGTCCAATATGCAAAGTGACATGAACACTTACGCGACAGTTTCGTAGCAATAAGTTATCTCGTGTCGCTTCCAAGATTTTAAATACTCAAAAGGTACACATTAATTAATTAATTACACCAGTGTTTTGAACACAATATGCTTTGTCTATACCAATTTAGTACGCTAAACTTACACATGAACGAAAAGTTATGCAAAAATCTGTTAGATAATTATTCTTATAATAGGATCGATCAGTTTAAATTGGCTATGAAAACTTGATAAGAGTGGACTTTTGTTTTGTTTTCAGCTAGCATGATTGATTTTTCATCAAGGTAATTGTCAGGTTTGGTTGACCAGTGTTGATTTTATCGAAATAATAACATAAATTGAAAGACCGCGTGAAATAAGTGTACTTACAGCCACTTGAAGGGGTGTGTGGGCGTTAACACGTGTAGGAAGAGGAGCAGCCGAATGACGTGTTGTTGACAGGCACCCGACATCACTCTTGTTGGCACGTAAACCACTGCGTGCGACTACATCCAGCACAGCACTCGTTGTTGGTATCCTTCTCCACGTGCTGCTTAGTCAGGGGATGAAGTGGGACATCGTTCGTTGGTTGGCTTCTCAACCCTTTTCTTTGCCCTCGTGGTCCGTCTCCATCGTTGTGGTGGCAGTGGCAGCGGACAGATTCGACTCGTTCCGTTGACTGTTGTTCGAGGTGTGAGTGAGTGGTTAATGTCGAGTCTGCACCTGGCTTGGCTTGGCTTGGCTCCTACCTCGAAGGTTAAAGGGAAAAAACGAGTCAAGGCAAAGAAGAAGATAGCCACACGTTGGCCCTGATGACGTCACGGTTACCCCATGGCAAAGAGTTTTTTCTCATGTGTTCAGTTCTATCTCTCTGCTGCCAAGTTTGTCCGGCCCACAGTCCAGTGTTTTGGATAGAATGTGAACGATTGGAAACCGTTTATTGTTTTTGAAGCTTGGCGAGCCTTGTTTTATTTATATAATAATAATAATAATAATAATAATAATAGGATCAACACTCTCCTTAGATGGGTGAGCATAATTCCATTGAGCGTGGAATTGACAAGAATAATAAGTAATTCCATGACAGAAAACGTTTGCATTAAAATCACCATCACTGTTGTTGTTGTTTCTTTGGTTAAAATTTAAAATGTTTTAGAAAATTTAGTGTGTGTAAGTAACATTTCTGTTGACAAGATGTCATCCTTCTCAACTTGTATTTCAACACCAATTTTCATGCTACTTATATTAATGATGTGGTTTGTATTTACTATTTTTGTTTTTGTCCCGATGAGACAAGAAAACAACAAAAGCATTCCTATTATGCTTAAAGATTTGAAGAAAAAAGTTTAAACTTGGCATTCGGTTCGAAATGATCTTAGGCACGACGCTATGAAAATAGCATGTGAAATGTCCATAGGACTGACTGACTGACATTCATGGTGGCAATGGATGAACGTTGAATCGCTTGCTTCAAACCATGACATATTATTATTATTATTATTATTATTGAAAACTAACTGTGCCTCATAGATGGACCTAGCTAGTGCTGTCAGTAGACAAACTCATACCTACTTAAAACATACATATATCGCTTGGAAACTGGGCGCCTAATAGGTGACAATCAATGTGTTGCTGAATACTTCTTTTGCCATTTACTCAAAACTATCAATTGTTACATGCAACGTTATTCCGGGCAAGCCTTCAATTGTCTTGCCGTTGACAATAATACTTAGAAAATAAAAAATACATAGTCCCAATGTAAGGCAGAATGACTACGGTCGGTATACCTACTTAATTTGTAATAGCAATTGATCAGACTAATAGAATCATTTCTGCGTTGACTACATATTTTTATGTATGCTAATACATAATTATTGTTAATGCAACTCTCCCTATGCTGGTTGCAGAACATGGTATCATGTGGATTGACACACCGTGTAGTAGGCGAATATGGCGTGTTAACTTTTATTTATGACTTTTTTTTTTTTTTGCGTTGATGTCTTCATTTGTCAAGTCGGAGATTTTTATTTCATTTTAAATTTTTTTTTTTTTTTATTTGCATGTTAAATTTTGATTACAATCGACACGAGGGTCAAAATGTTCCACCCTATAACAACAAGCTAAGCTACACCCTCCGTTTACTTTTTACCGATTGATGAGAAACGGTCTCTTTTATCATCAAGTTTGCGTTCGTTATATTGGTTCATTCATCAGCAAGGGTGTTGGAAGTCACGTCACCAATCTGCAGATGACACTTGCCAATTAAATGAGGATGTATTATTTTTTTGTTAAATTAGATGGACCAGGTAACTATTGTGAACATAGAGTGTGTCAAGATGGAATTGATGCATTCCGCACTGAAAGAGTTATCTGTGGGTAATTATGATTAAATCACTTCAAGTGTCATTTAATATTAGTTAAGTTATTGGTATTGGAAATTCATTTTCTGCATCCACAGAGAAATCAGAGTTCCCTCACAAATTGCAAGAGATGAGAAATAAACATCGAGTGTTTGAGAATGAATTCAATGCAGGTTATTTGTAATTCTTTAGTTTCTACTACTACTACTACTACAATAGTGAAATAACATGTAACATGTGGTGCTTTATAATAATTTAGGTAATTGCACGAAAACCGGGTTGGTAGAGAAATATCAGCGTTTGCAAGGTTCGTTATCTTTTTCCACCAACATTCTGTTTTAGACGAGTCTTTTGACACAAGCGATTTTTGGTGTTGCTTGCAATTCGAGTGGACGTTAACTTCCAAATAAAAACGGGTGGGCAAGAAGTTAATGTCACTGTTGTCTACAAATTGATCCAATTACCACATTAAAAATGGCGTCGTGTCAGTTGATGTTTAAATAAACGACATGGCACGAGTATTTAAATGCATTGTTTTTCTCATCTTGCAGATTCTTTAACAATTTACAAGACTAAGCTCGATAGTCTCAAAGAAACGGACGAAGAGTGAATCTTGTTTCTTACTTGTCGTCAATTTATGTTACTTGGTTTGTTTCGTTTCCAATGATGAGCTAAATTAATTTGTGATAGGCTGAAGCTCATCAATGGCCAAGCGAGAGATCATGTTGACCAATTGGTGAAATTAGTGAGTGAAGAACAAGCTCAACAAATGGTTGTCATGTAAATGGTTTTATTTTTCAATACTGTTACTATTGATTCGTGTCACTACGGTACACTTGTAGTTTGAATACTAGTACCCAGCGTAGCCCATTTGACACGTCAAACTTTTTCAATCAAATTCCATCGATTCCAATTGTTTTTCTGGGCGCGTTTTCGTGCTTGCGGGTTCAGCAACGAAACAACAAAAGCACCGAAACTCGCCCGGATGCATAGGTGCATGATGCAGAAGAACAGTTGGATTTGATTGAAAAAAGTTTGGCGTGTAAAACCTCCTTCATTGAAACTTATGTATTCCAGTTCAGAGTTTGAGGAACAAGTGACCGAGTTGACAAATCTTTTTGAAAATGCGAAAGAATTTTATGTAAGAGTGAAATAATTACCTGATTTATTTCTGCTAAGAGGTCTTCCTTCCATGGACATTTTCTTCACTTTCTATTCTAGACTGACGCCAATGTGTTGGAACAAAAATTAAATGCCGAAGCTGAAATCCAACAACTCGAAGAATCTAGTTAGTTGCCACTATGACATGACACATTACTATTTCACTTGAATTGAACTTTGCACTTTTATGATTTTAAAAAATTTTTTAAAGACGATAACATGAAATTTCTGATCAACAAACAAGTTGCCCTTCTCGAGAAATTGGATAAAAAGCTACAGCGAATGGATGACAGTTCCGTTGTGGCTGGCTTCAAAGTGACAACGTGAGTTTGATTTTATTATTTTTTTAATTTAAAATTTGCCATAAGTAATGGCTGCTAAGTAAAGTAATGGCATAATCGGTGATAATGTACGTACAGTGACTTGGCTAAGGAAGAATCCGAAATGAGCGTTCGTGCTCTCGAAGCTATACTGATTGAGGAGGAACAGCTCAAAAAGAAATTGGCAAAGACATTTTGATTTTACATTTCATTTATTGTGCCCTTTATCATTTTATAAATTTTGTCAATAGAAAAATTGAAAGAGAATACTGAAAAACAGTCGCACGCATCATTTTAACAAGCAGAAAAGTTGAATTCATTTTTTCCCCACCACGTCGTGTGGTGATTTTTTGTCGTTTTCTTTTAAAACTTGATAGAAATATATCAAAAAGTTAATTTATTATTTATTTATTCATTCATTTATTCGTATTTCTCCAACGCTTTAAAAAACTCTTGATACTCGACATGGTGAATCTCGTAGGAAGGTTGTAAACTGTTTTGAAAAGTTGCTATCTGTACTTACAATTCAACAAAAAAGAAGGTTACGAGACACATTGAATTCTGTTTTTATATGAATAGGTGTACTAAAATAATTAAAAAACATGTTTAATCTGTAATAAATAGCTATAATAAGTGAAATTTGTGAACAAATGTCTTATAACTTACCACAACGTTAGTTGGGATGCGAACAGTGCTAGGATGTTGTCTCCAGTCAAGCATGTGGACAAACGTTTCATAGAGTACGTCGTCCTCTTGAATAGGGTCGAGCCTAAAATATAGCGGTGATAAGACGACTTGACGATGCTACAGAATGACTAAAAGAAAAGGTAGCCATTTCTCACTTACTGGTCAATGATCGATTTCAACAATTCGGCAGGAAGGGGTACTGGAAACGCTCTCGTGGCAGTGTACAGCTCTTTGCGATCAAGTTTGTTGTTACTGCAACGAGATTTAATTAAAAGATTTCAAAAGATGCGATGGCAAATCAAATTCGATCTGTCAAATGATGGTCTCACTGTTTGCCATCGTAATGCTTGAACGTCAAAAGCAGTTTGGCAAAGTCATCAAAATTCTGCTTTATGAGCTCCTTTTGGGCAAGTGCGCAGAGGAATTTGACATCTTGATTGTCCTTATACTTGCGCTGACCAAACTGACGACCCAAGACCAGTATTTCGTGCTCGGTTAAAACGTTGGGTGCAAACTGGTTCAGGACGAGTCTGTTTCAAATAAATAGCATTTTCGTTAGTTAGCAATATAAATAACATCGATGCCTTTTCTTTTCACGAAACAACGTATACCTAAACACTGGATATTTTACTTTGCCCGACGCTTCGGTGTCAAATTGTGTGAAAACAACTTTGAAATCATGCATCTGGTTGCGTAGAGTATTCATTATTTTTGTCATGATCAGCTTTAGGTTGGCTAGTGGAAACTGAAATGAATCCAATCAACGTTAAAAAAAGACACAAGAAAGAATGCAAATGCCAACTGACCAAACACCAGTACTAGCAGTACCTGCTCGGGATGATCTTCCATATAGCGAAGGCAGTATTCATCAGCATTCAAGATATAAAATTTAAATCCGTTCAACTGAAGCGTAGCACCAACGTGAAAATCGGAAGCTTTGTAATAGACAGGTTTCAGTTCACCACTTGGTGGATTGGGTGAAATGGGTTTTTTAAGTCTGCAACGTTGTAAAAATTTTCCACCGTAGATGCCTGAAGTAAACCAACGTCATGATCACCAATGAATGACCCGTCCATTTCGCAAATTTACAAGATGTTTCACGATCTCCAAAGGAGTTCGGGTTCGAAAGGAGCAACTTTTCCCCATAAAAAAAGTTATGGGAACAAGCATGTCACGTGATGCTGCCTGTAGGGTGAGCTCCACCGCCATACGCACATGTTGGGTGGGCGGGTAGCAAACCTTGCAACACAGACAACGTTTCTGGTGTCTGTATCATGTGACGCGATTTTTTCCGGAACCTTTCGTATGAGAAAACGTTGCTCCTTTCGGATCCCGCTATAGGCCTTGAAACACTCCTATATTAGTTTACCAACATGAAACAAACCTGAATTTGGTATGTTCATTTCTGAAATGCTGATCGTATCGTTCACAAGAAAGAAGCTAATCACAAACAGCCGTCCTTCGTTTAATGGAGTTGAATCTGCTAAGCGACCCACAAACCGTAAAACATGACTGTTCGACTTCTGCCTACAACAACATTATAATGTTAGTGTCAGCTTAACAACACGAGTCGATGAGTTGAATAATTCACAACGTGTGAGGTAGGTGATGGTGCGCTCACTTGTCGAGTGTCACAAACTTAATGAAATCCATTTTCGGTGGCCTGGGGGTGAGACGCAACACATTCTGAATCGTGTCCTCTTCTGATCCAATTCCAATGTGTGGTGGAACGTCGGTGCAAGGTGGCGCTGACTTTGGTTTGGTAATCTTGGGTTTCAAAGGGGTGAAATCAGCTGCAAATCAATTAATTAATTAATACGACGTTGTAGTGTTTTACTGCACGACTTTCTTATCTGTTTCAAACCTTGAGCAAGCAGAGTAGTTTGTCACACCGCCAATGATCATTGAACATTTCTAATGCTCTGAAACGACTGAAATTGTAAAACCACACTTACTTAATCCGTACTTGGATCTGTAAAAGTCTTTGGTGAATTCGTCGCACTCGTACAGAACGACTTTTCTGCCATAGACGTTGAGAAACGCACCAATCATCAAGTCGGTCTCGTTGTAGAATTCTATTTTGGGCTCGCCAATCTTCAATGGATCTAACAAATAGTATTCGTTGGAAACTGATCCCGCTCGACGCAATACGTTCAGCACGGGGAATTTGGCGCTTCCAGGAAACAAAATTGGTTTTGGTTTCTGCCATAAAAGAAACGTGTCTGTCAAGCCTGTGCCAATCGATTAAGGTAAGGTGGCCCTTTGATGATCAGATTACGGTACCTTGGGCAAACGACTGCGTTTCAAAAACACGGGGAATGCATCTCGTCCAGAGTTGGGCAGTAGTTTTTCACGAATTTCGACCGTGTCGTCGACGAGATAAAACAACACGATCAATTCGTGCACGTCCCCAAACATACTTCCCGTGTCGTCCCAGAATCCGTAAAATCGGAGGACCGTTTTATCAAATTGCAAAAATTGCTGTAGGGTGTCTGTTCGAATGTGTGGATGGAGGGGCATAAGTTCGTGTTCTTGTTGCTTCAAAAATAAAGCAAAGTGGACGGACCATGTCATTAATACAAAACCAAATGATTCGTTTGGATTGGAACGCAAGTGGCCAATTTGTTTCACACTACAAACTCGGTTATCGCCAAATGTGATGGAACCGAGTCTACTTCGGATAAACAAAAACTCGGAAAATCCGAAATATTTAATGTACAAGTATATTCCGGGTTTGATATTTGAAAAAAAAAGTCAACAACGTTGTACAAGTTTAAAAATGTGAACATTTCATAAACAACGTGTCACAATTATGGGTTTGATAAATTATTCATAGCTATCGATAATGTGAATGGTTTTTCAATAATGAATCAATTTCTATATTGAAATGATACTTGACCCCAATTCGGATAATCGAGTTTTAGTCAAGAATTGCTTTTTATTAGTTTGTTTTGTAACTCACCTAACCTGGAGGTGATGGGTCAAAAAGATGTTAGGAAACATCAAATACTGTAACAGATTGGCTAGCGCCCCCAACGATCTAACTAACCCATAAGTGAATAACGAATGGTTGGTTACTTTCTTCACGTGTTCATCACCATGGTCTTCCGGCACGTCGAGGGATTTGAGAATCGGAAATCCCTTTTTTTGCAGGAACTGTTCCGTGAAGAGATCGGCATAGGATGTGATGAGAAAGGTTTTCCCGTAGAAGGTCACTTGTTTCCCAATGTTGAAGTCTTGGAAAGTGTAAAACTTGTTGTCATTCGGCGGGGGCTTTGGTATCCGATGTCGTTTGATGAACACTCTCTTTTTGATAATTCCTAATAGTTGATTTGCTTTAGTCCGTCCACAGCTATTACTTAGTTTTAAGCGTGCTTAGTACGTACCTATTGGTAATCCTGTCTCGACATCGCGATCAGTGGCAACCAAAATGGTGTCGTCTTCGAGGAAATAGTAGATCCGCACCTTATGGACGCGATGGTTTTCGTGTCTCATTTCGGTCACCGACTCTTGCCAAAAAGCGATGAAATACAGGACCTTAGGTAGATAGGACACAAGGGTTACCAGTTACTAATCTATCACCAGTAAAAATTTCGAAATTTTAACACTTCCACGATGGCTGTTGTTCTGTAAACCGTTCACTGTTTTCCCTTTTTCCCACCTTTCTTTCTTATCTGCCAAAGCCTCTACGAGGGAGGCGAAACGTGCAAGTGTTAAAAAGTTAGGAAAAAATTCCTGTACAGTTAGTTTTTTTTTTTACTTGTGTGGTGATAATAAAATAGGTTTGTCATCAATCGAAAGATTATTCTAGCATGTTCTAATACCTTTTTGTCATAGGCTACCCATTTCGGCTGGGTCATGTCCGCGGCAGCAAAGTCCTGTGATTCCTGTGATTTTTGATGTGAAAGCACCTGACCTCCGATTCCTGGTTTGTCGACTATAGTCATCAAGTTGTTTTCATACAGGAAGGCTTGGGATTTGTGGTATTTTGTCCTCCCAGGCTTTAGAAACAAATCAATTCTATTAGCACTACGATAAACGTGATTATTCTTTTTTTTCATGTTTAAATCTTCATTTAAACATGTATATTGTTTATAGGCAAACGTTTGACTAACATTCATTCAGCATTTAAAAATTCTTATGTTGGTAATATTTTTTACATGAGCCAAATCGAATCATGACGACATAGTTGATATCCCTGGCTAAACTGCGGTTACGTAAGGTTTATTTAATATTGGTGTTGGGTGCTTTAGCCTAAACACCAAAATACATAACCAAAGTACGTGATTCGGTAAGTTTTAAATGTATATGTTAAAACAATTTTTTGCCAGAGCCAAACCGAATCAAACACGACGTAGTTGATATCGCTCTACCTTACACTCCTCTCCTAACCTTGGTTAAACTGCGCTTTTTCAGACAGCTTAAACGTGACGTTTATTTACCATTAATGGTTAGTGCTTTAGTCCAAACGTGTAAATACATAACCATAGTACGTGTTCCATGTCGTTTTAAATGTATTCGTGGGTTACATATTTTACCAGAGCCAAACCGAATCAATATGACATAGTTAATATCGCTCAATCTGGCATTGCTATTACCCCTTGTTCAACTACGGTTGCTTCTACAACTTAAACCATGACATATTATACTAGAGTATAATATGTCATGCTTAAACATAACGTTTATTTATCCTTGGGATGCTTGTTGCTTTCGTCTAAAAACCAAGATACATCACCAAAGTAGTTGTTTCAATGTTGGAGTTGGTAATCTATTTTACCACAGCTAAACTGAATTAACGTTAAGTTAACGTCTATGTCTAAAATTGTAAATTTAGATAAATGCGGAAAATGGATTGTACCTTCTCAAACGAGTAGCCTGGGAGTAAAGGAAGAGACAAAACCATGACAAAAGTATTTCAAATTTTTCACGATATCAAATGAGATGATAAAGGGCTGTCAAAAAGTCTGTCTGCACCTCCCGGTCAACGTCCATATGTCAACAAACTCCGTTGCTACGCAACGCGTGAGCGTGGTGAAGATGAGGGTTTTTTAAAGATCAAAAAAAACAAAAATAGAAAACCAATCAGAATTAAGATAATAGGATTTAAGCCACAATGTGAAGTTCTAACACGCATCTCTATTGGTCACAAACTTTGTTCATATAGCGTTGGCTGCGCTTTTAGTTTCAGTATCTTGCTAACAGGTGGCACCAGGTGTACCAGATTCGCTCAAATCAATTTAAATCAGCTGATGGCCGCCAAGTCACACGAGCATGGAATTAAGCACGAGCGTGAAACTAAGGTAGTTATAATAATTATAGTTATAAACAATGCCTTTCATTTCGTGAGCGAGCTTGTAAATAGTAGCTTATGCTCGAAGTTATCTGTTCGAGAAGTGTTATTGTTAATGATACTCGTAAACATCGGCTATGAGTACATCTCACTCGTTCACTACTTCCACTTTTTGGGTGCAGTAGTGATAAAGCTCTTAAGCAAACATTAACCTTTAAGATCATTAATCAGCTAGTGGTTATTTCTTTATTGCAGGAATTTATGCCCAAAGATCCATGTAAGAAGTTTGCCTGCGAGATACAGGCATGTTTGGAAGGTACAGTAATGGGAATCCAATTGGCCAGTTTCAAAGTCAACATAAATTGAAGTAGTTTTAAGATAAATCGAGATAATCGTACTAATAGCTAGAGCGTGTGGTAGGTGGTACCTTGGCGTTTTGGTTGGTGGGCAGAGATTAAGTAAGTATCGTCAACTTCACTAAATGATACATGGTTTTTGTTAATGTTGTATTTTTCACTAACCTAAACTATATCTATACCCATAGGTTAATTAAAAACATTAAAAAATTCCACATATCTTAACGATAGTCAACCAAAACTTGGCTCACTATCCTAAACGCTAAGATACTGATAGTGCAAGGTTTAGTTTATTAAGAAGTTAGTTCGACACTACAAGTGTGTGCTCAATTTGATTTTGTTGTTTAAGCTCACAACTACCAGGAGGAGAAATGTCAAGACGCCATAGACGCCTTGAAGGAATGCTGTAAGAAGTATGCTCCCAAGTCTCTCGTTTGTGATGGGTTTGTCAAGAAAGACGATAAAAACGCGACAAAACAGTGATTGTTAGGGGTGCTGCGAGCTACTTGAAAGTTTAAGAAGAAAAAAAATATGAAAGTTTGACAATGTTTTCAAGAGGAAACGGCAGCATCTAAATTGAGCGTGAACCATTTTTAGCCTGAAAAAAAATGTTGGACGAATTCGTTGTGGATGTGATAGGTGCCTTGGTTTTACGTGTTTCGTTCCTGTTGTACGGGGAGTGGCAAGACCGTTCCGACTCGGAAGTCAAATACACGGACGTTGATTACCGTGTTTTCACCGATGCCGCCAGGTACTTTGTGGAAGGCAGCTCGCCTTATTTCAGAGCCACGTATCGTTACACGCCGCTCCTTGCGTGGATGTTGGCTTGCAACATTCTCGTTCATCCGCTTTGTGGTAAACTTGTTTTCGTCATTGGTGATTTGCTGTCTGGCTATTTCATCCATAAAATCGTTGAGCGCCGAACAGTTTCAAGAAAGAAACAAAGGATTGCAAGATGGATTTGGTTATTCAATCCAATGACTATTACAATCTCGACTCGGGGAAGTGCCGAAAGCATCGTATCAACGTTGGTACTCGGAACGATCCATTTGCTAGATACCAATAGAATTTTAACTAGTGGTCTCGTTTATGGACTGTCCATCCATTTCAAGATCTATCCCATAATCTACTGCCTGACCTTTTATTTCATGTTATCGGACTCGGACAAAACCAAGTGCAATGTTGTCGACCGCCTGAAATGGTTTCTACTGCCGTCGCATCGCAGGGCAAAATTCACCCTAGCAACCGTTGTTTCCTTAGCGATGACGTCGGCTCTTTGCTATGGATTGTACGGTGATCTTTTTTTGCAAGAAGCTTACTTGTACCACATCACCAGAAAGGATACTCGGCACAATTTTTCCGTTTATTTTTATCATCTTTACCTAAGCAAAAATAAGAACGTGTTTCTAGTGGAACTGTTGGCATTTTTACCGCAGGTTGTGCTGCTGATTTCAGTGGCTGTTAAATTCCACAGCAGGCGATACCTTCACGTTGGACTGTTTGTGCAGACCATGGTTTTCGTTACTTTTAACAAAGTATGCACTTCACAGTATTTCATATGGTACCTAACACTGTTGCCATTAGTAGTAATAAGACTAAAACATTTCAAACTTTGGCATTTATTTCTGATTTTTCTTTGGCTCGCAGCACAAGCATTGTGGCTGTTTTTTGCTTATTTTCTCGAATTTCAAAGTTTGAATACTTTTTCCCACATATGGTTAGCTTCTATAGTGTTTTTCTTTTCCAATTTGTACATATTAGCGAATGTAATAAAAGAACTTGTGTAGATTATATTCCTCTAATTCTAGTATGCCTCAAAATAAAAATTGAAGACCTGCCCGGAATAACGTTTTAAAATGTAACAATTCATAGTTTTGAGTAAATGGCAAAAGAAGTGTTCAACACGGTTGATTGTCACCTATCAGGTGCCCAATTTCGAAATGATATATGAATGTTTTAGATGCATAGGAGTTTCGTCTATTGACAGCACTAGTTAGGCCCATATACGAGGCATAATAATCTGAATATTGAATTTTTGTAACATGTGTTATTTCGGGTCGGTCAAGCCTTCATGAAAGCATAATTTGTCAGTTTAACCAGCACAGTACAACTTAAGCTTCTTGGTGATGTTACCAGTACCAGGAGGAAGTAAATGATGGCATAGCAGTAAAAAGTACATCCGTGTAAGTAAAGTATTTTCTAAATTTTATTTCATGCACTACAGTTACATAAACGCTTTGAACCGGCTGAACTTCAGTGATTCGAACTTGGCGCTCATTTTGAACCTGAACTGAATATGTAAAACCTGACGAATTAGTCATTTCGAGGAATCGTGTTTTGAATCTAATTCAATGTAATTAAAAATTGACTTACTTTAATGATATAATATGTAAGATTAAGTCACTTAGTAAATATTATTGATGACCAAATTACATGTATGACGTCACTTCATGGCGCTTGGTTAATGACGTCAGACGTCATCTGGTTCACGCAACGAAGTTGTTTGTTTCTGATTTTATACAATACAAACGTTCCCAAAAAATGACTGCTCGACGTAAAGATAGTTTGGAAAATTTCATGTCATGGTGAGTTGTATGTTTTCCCTTTGTGGAGACAAATTTGATCCCTGATGCCTATCATCCCGTTGTTTACTACTTATGGTACCTTGGATTGCATTTAATTAAAATAAACCACTCGTTTATTTACATAGGCGACGAGAAGAAAGAGAGAAAATAGGTTTTGTTGGGGTGCCCGAACTATGGGGCAGATCTCCTGAAAGAGTCACCAGGTAAGTTATCGACAAAAGTTAAAGTCTATCTGTAGCCTACTGTTGGCTATCTATCATTAACTGACCAGGGTTAAAAACACGTTCTTTTTATTGAAACAGTATGGATGGTGAAATTGATTCTTCTCGTCCAGTGTTGAAACCGATAATCAATTCGGATTCAAGATCCGAGTCCTCTTCGGGTAAGTGACCTCACTGCATTCTATGGTGTAAGTAAGTTATTGATTCACGACATAATAGTCAGAATGTCAGTCAATACGTTTCGATATCTGCTTGTAGATGAATCTAGACATCACTCTCGATCGAGAAAGCATCATCATCATCATAAAAAGAGCAGCAAGAAGACGAAGAGACGACATCATCATAGTGGTGATGATGATGATGATAACGACGATGATGATGACACTAAACACAGCAAGAAGAAGAAGAAAAAGAAGAAAAGCAAAAAACACGAATCTAAAAAGAAAAATGACGACGAAGACGAAGAAATACCCGATTCGCCTAAGAAACGCAAGAAGCATAGCCACAAATCCAGCGAAGAAGACGACGTGTCGCTGTCTGACAATTCAGAAGATGAAGTGCAGGAATTTCAGAAATGGGTGGAAAAACGAAGTGGGTAGAATTTTTTCTTCCAGAAATGCGGTGTTTAAATCGTTTAAGTGCTGACGGCATTTGATTTTTGTCATTATAGAAAAAGAATTGGAAACTGTTGACGATGCTGAAGTTGGTCCTATGCCCAAAGGTCACGTTCAGTTAACTAGCAAAGAGTAAGTCCAATCGATGTGCTATGTAGTTATGAACTTATTAGTTCAGTCTAACGAATACTGCCTGCATAACATATTTTATTTCATTCTATTTCAATAGCTATGGCAAAGCGCTTCTACCGGGTGAAGGTGCTGCCATGGCTGCCTACGTCGCGGAAGGAAAACGTATCCCTCGGAGAGGTGAAATTGGTTTGACAAGCTGCCAAATAGAATCGTTTGAATCGGTTGGTTACGTCATGAGCGGCAGCAGGTGACTGGAATTTCCATTTAAAGTTGGATAGTGAGTCGTTGGACGAGATCAACTGACAATTTTGTGTTCTTTTTTTTAAGGCATCGGCGAATGGAAGCTGTGCGTCTACGTAAAGAGAACCAAATTTACAGTGCTGATGAGAAACGTGCTTTGGCCATGTTCAACAAGGAGGAGCGAGCCAAGCGTGAAAACAAGATCTTATCGCAGTTCCGGGATATGATAACGTCCAGACTGAAAGACAAATGAAAGACAATAAACAACCCCAGCAGTGAGTACTTTTTAATAAGATTCTCACTTATTTCTGGTTCAACTGGACCATGGTCATGGTTGGAAATCAATGTTTCTGATCTTTTTCTCAATAATTGTACCATCCAATTACGATGAAGTTAAGTGATGGAGTTTATTATTACTGCATAAATGACAAGATATGTACAAATGACAATGATTGGCTGTCTTTTCTTACAAACAATGTAAACCAAAAAATAAGCTATCTGGGTCCACACCACCACAAACGTAACGAATTATCCCGGATAATGTACTTTTGTGTGAAGATGTCGGAGTCGCTATCACTACTATCGTCACTGTGTGAAGGTTCAGCAAATTTGCGTTGTCCTGATGCCGTTGTCATAAGAGGGAGAGTCGGGTGTAAACTGTAATAGGAATTTTTACAATGGTTGGACTTTGTGGAAAGTAGCAGAAGAGAGCATCGTAAAATAAAATCATCAGCTTACCTGACACCATTCACGCAGTCATCGTGTGCTACAAAGGTTAAAAGGGGATCCAGAACTTGCTCGGAGGATGTAGCAGCAGTAGTAGTAGTAGCCTTTTGAATCGCGCATGAATCCCAAACTGAAACGTGGCCAGTGCTGTTGCCCGATACAATAAATTTCTCCGAGCTATAAGCAAACAATAAATTGAAGAAAAAAATATGGATGTATTTCACAGTTGCCAATGATTGGTCGATGTTACCTATCCATGTCAAAATAAATCCGTTGGTTGGTTTGCACATCTCGTTTCATTGTGAAGAGAACTTCACCAGGATTACGTAAATCCCAGCAGATGATTTCGGGGTCCTGGTGACATTACAAATTTAGCATTTTCTTTTGGGTGTAAATGTCAAAAGTGTTAAGCTTATAATATATTCCATTATTTATACTTGACCTTTCGACCTCCAGAAAAAATTTTTGTTCCATCTTGTGAAAATACGAGATGCGTGATTCCTCCTTGTTGACCTTCTAAAATACATATCAACGAACCGTCGGCTTCTCCATATAAAGCAACTGAAAAAACCAAGTGATAATTCAATTTACGCACAAGAATTACAGTGCCAACTTGGAACATTGCGTACTTGACTTTGAATAGGATCCAGCTGCATAAATCCTGCCTAAATTCGGACTAATTGCAATCGTGGCGATCATTCCATACTGTCCATAAGCTGGTCACAAATCGAAATGCAATTAACGGTAATACGTCACCAGCATTACAAAGATAAATTAGAATCGGATTGTAAATGCAGTAACAAGTTCAGGATAGCTTACTTTTAGTTTTTCTTTCTTCGAATGTACGACCTGGAACGTTGACATCGAAAATACGAATCGTCTTATTAAATCCCGAGTACAGTTTTTGACCATCGGGACTGAACTGTAAACAGTAGGCAGAATCGATCTCATCCTACTCGAAAAAAACAAACAAACAATGAAGTATCGAGTTGAACACTTGCTAAGATCGTCAGGGAAATACTAACCACTTGATTGAATGCACGATAGGAGCAACGTAGATCTCCCGAGTAGGCATCGTACAGGTGAATTGGATTATTACGACTGGTGTCTGCTAAGCTGTTGGATAGTTATTGGTAAATAGTAATGATGTGAGATAATTTAGAATCGATTGAGATAAATTTTTACAATTAAATGGTTTACTACCAGCAGGTTGTATAATCATTGGATGACATGCATGGATACCAACAGAAATCGTAGATGAGTTCTCCTTCGTGTATTTTGACCACTGCAAGCTAGTGCATGTAACAAGTTTTCTTTGTTAGAGACATTTTATGGTTGCTAGTACCAACGACAGGGACGAAGTATTTTAAATAACTACCATTTCAGTGACCGACTCCCAGTTTATCTCTTCCAAGCTGTAAAACGCACTAGGCAAGTTAAATATCCGTAGGTAATTATCAACACTGTTGGTCAAGATGCACGACCCGTCGGGTGCCCTTTAAAAATTAAAAATAGCACCGTGAGTAGGTTTGACTGGTGAGAACACGTAAAAATATCATGGCATGCATCGCTTTACCATTTACAACCTTTGAGGAAATTTTCCATTGGTTTTTCAAATTCGCTCCATGCACCAGTAATTTGAGTTGGAATGTGGTCGAAATGAAATGTACTTTTTACACTAATTTGTTTTCCAAATTCAGTTGCGGCCATTTCATCGCCTACTGGGTCTGGGTCCACTGGATTCTCTTGGACGATGGGCTCCATCTCACTTGGGGGTTCCACAACTTCTTCCGATGCCGCTACTAGCACGTTAACATCACACAGTGGGGTCGTGACATCGTGGACATTAACTTCATGTTTAATCGGTAGTTGTACATGATCCGAATCGACATCCATCGTTGCTGCATCATTCGTCACCGATGGCGTGTTTACTGGGACATGTGTGCCTAAATTTCCATCCTTTTCGTGATCCATCCTGAAAATGCATTTATTGGATTAATTTTTGATAAACTTGTTTCTATTATCTCAGGCAAAGGCATTAAACTAACCCCGTTTCTCCTCGATTTTGTAGTACAGATCGTGCAATTTTTGATTTGCTTTTAGTTAAGTAAATTTAAGCACTTGTCATTCATACGTGATGAATGTGATTCTAGATTGCAGTCTATGAGTGAAGAATTGCTTCAGCAATGGAACACAGGTTTACTATTTCTTAAATACTATTTTTGAAGATAACACCCAAAAGAAAAAACTAGTCACGTACATAAAGCATATTTACGAAATTTTGATTCAAAATGTTTTTATTTTAATGGCCGGGGTAGCGTCAATTGCACGCGAAGAATCGATAGAAACTCATTGGAATGATGCGTGGAGTTGTTTTTACCATGAAACTTCTAAACTATAATACCTAAATCATTTAAAAATGGTTTTTTTTTTCGGGTAAGAATACTTACTTTGACGTACTATTTTTCATTAAAAAAAATCCATGTCGAGTATTGTTAATTTATTACCCACCAGGGACTTTCATACGCTAAAAACTTCAAGGGAACGACACCTTCAAAAATAGTCTCGGGCCGCGTCCACTTTTAGCGCGAAAACCGTCCAAAGACAGTCGATAACGTGTATAGGATCTTATGTAAGTTACAAAAGTAATCGACTGTCTTTGGACGGATTTTGCGCTAACAGCGTACAATTTTGCATTGGCCACGCAACTACACTACAATCTTTCAATCGGCTGAGTGGTTAAAAATTTACGTAACAAATTAACCACTAAAAAATCAAATTATTTTATTTCAATCAAAATTGTTTTTAAATGATTGTAATTTTAAAATTGTCAATTGATTCATCCAGGTTTTCTGAAAGCGAAACTCCGCATTCGCAAAAGAAAGTGATATGATGAGTGTTGACTGTTGAGAGGAGAGTGTGTGGTAGTTGTTCTTCGTCCTACGCAAATACGCAGTTTGGTTCGCTACGCTGCCTTCCCATATCAAGGGTCATTTTTCGAGCTAGTAGCTTTTTCACCTCAAAATGACAATAGTGACGAAGCCCGTGTCGGAGAAGAAGCTCGACAAACAAGAGCAACCGCTCGTGCAGAACGAGATCAATGAAGGTTTCACTAAGGTAAGCTACGCTGTTGTTGTTACTCAGAAATAGGCTTATGACGACTTCCACCCCTTACTACTTCTTCTCCATCATCGACATTGGCAGTCGAGATTGGTACGAAGCCCATCCCGTCGAAAACAGTTTTATTTGTTCCAAAACAGTAAAAAAAATGACGTGTTGTAACAATGTTCGAACGCCAAGTAACGAAAAGGCTCGTTGGTTAATGAAAATGGTAGAAACGGCTCTTTTAGCCGTCTTAGGTGGGCGCATCAGCTGTTGTTGTTGTTGTTGTTTTGTTGATGGTGGTGGTGGTGGAAGAGGTAGGGGACACATTTGCAGCAAATTAAGGGTCAATCGGATCGGATGGACCAAGTTGAATGTTGCTTGACAACAGACGACGATTTATTTTGCTTATGGTTGGCATACCAACTAAAACCTTGAATACGATATCCTCTTCTGGGAAACAGTCTTCTCCAATGCACACCGTCGTCTTATCTAGTTTTGTATACTAATTAGCTTGTCAACATCCCTTGGATTGGGAATATTAGGCTTTATTTTGGACGTCATAGATAAGATACGATCGTTTTGTTAATCAGCTAACTGCTTTTTTTTAATTTAATTTAATTTTATTTTATTTTATTTTATTTAGGAAATCCTATTAATTAAATTCCCCTGAGAGTTGTTCCAAAAAACCAAAAGTACTTTTACATTTTATTTTTAAAATCACATGATCATTGTTGTAGTCAACTACACACTATAAAGTAGTAGGGTATTACAAAGTTGGCTACTAATAATACATTGGTTAAAATTCAGCAACATTAATTAGACTTGTGAAGTGATCGCTTGTTATTGGAGGCTTTCACTGGACTTGTGTAAAATTGGTTGATGTTTCACTCTTGTAGGAATTGGGCGTAAAATTTGCAATATTGTCATCTTAGCTTGAAACTTATGGACTGAACATTAGGTTGATGTATTGTTTTTAATACCGAGTAGGGCCAGACTTCGTTTAAAACCTTATGCTGGAACTTAGCATTACATTATGTAAGAAGACACTACAGTAGGTAGTGCTGCGTCTGTTATAATAGGTGCCATATGTGAAAGTTTTGAAGTGTGTGTCCATCGTTTGCGTTGAAATTGAAATGTTCGATTATGCCATTGCGGATGATGTTAAACAGGCGCGTGATTGAGTAACATTAAGTTACCGAATAATAATTAAGCTTTGCTGCTAGTTGGCAACGTTTGACAGATGCAGATGGTAAGTTTTATAAAATTCGATATTGGACGATGGTACTGTAGTAGAAATTGGATCCGAAATTCAGTGGGGCTAGTGTTAATCACGCTCATCACCACCATGTGCATGGTTTTAATTGCGTCTATTTTTTGTGTCCATAGCCTGTCAAGAAGGATGTGGAAATTGAGCTGCCACCCGCATCCTACTTAGCCTTGCGAGCCAGAGCGCATCGAGTGAGCACGGCCACCACTGTCTGCGTGTTCGTCACAGCTCTTCTCGTCTTGGCCGTGGGCATCGTTGGTGGTGTTTATCTTTACAACCAATTTTTTGCTCGAACAAAAGTAAACTTTCTTCCTTAAATCTCACTCCATAAAAAAATAATCAAATAAAAATGGTTCTGATCAAGGATTCTTAGCCTTGCCTAGAGTTGCCTCATCAGTTGTAGGGTATAACTTGAAAAATATAAATTGGTGCTATTTTTACATTCCTTGTTGTAGTAAAAGAGAATGTTATACGAGCTTAATTTGTGGTGGATCAGGTGGTAACCTCTGCTTGTTGGTTTATCTATTATATTTTTCAAAGGGTTTGTTTTGTTTGTTGATGACTAGATAGTGATCTTGAGCTGACCTTGCCTCTTGTAGCCTTTAACCACCTGGTTTTCATAACCATAAGATGAAGTGGTTATTTCCTTTCTTTTGTGTCTAATGTTTATGAGTATTGGCAGGGTTCTTGTAGTAGGATTTCTAGGGAAATAGCTTTGAATTTCCTGCCTAGGGATTAGATTTGAATCCTATTGAAAAAAGTACTGTACTGGGACTTTGCTTGGTTTTTCTTGAACTTTGGATCATATCATTCCATAGTTGCCTCTGATATAATGTGGTCGTTTAAATAAAATCACGATGACTGAAAAGTGACTTGTTGTGAAATAAGGTCTTTTTCGATAACAGGATGATAAGTCATACTTATAGCAAAATGACAAGTTCCTTCGAACAACCAACAGTTTTGATTGGATGTCCCTTTTTGAAATGAGCAGCTACAGTAAGTACATGTACCTGTTTTAGAAGGAACAAACTTGATAAGTTCCTTGTATTGACTCAACATGGTGTTTCCAAATTTGACTGAAATAAAATGTAAAAAAAAAAATTGACTAAATTATAAAATGTTAACACACGCTTAGATAAATAAACCAACTCAAGCTGGCCAACAGACTTTGGAATTAAAAAACTACGGCTTGGTAAAGCTAATTGGAAGATCTGTTTAACTCGCATAAGCACTGGTGAAATTGTAGAGTACCACGCATGACATGCTGTACTATTTATTTTTTAAGAAGATAATAAGTAACCTCGTTGGACTTGTTTAATCAGACGGTCTTGCATCTAGGTACAAATTTCAGAAGGATACAATGAAATTTTCATATTGTGCTTGGTGTGATTTTACAATAAATTAGTATACTGGTAATAGTAATGTAAATGTCTTGCATCTTGATGTGAAGAAAATTGTTGATTCCTGTTTTAACTGAAACCTGCTGCTGATTAGTCATTTGTTCAGGAAACAAACCATTCACTCCGGATGTGCATAAAATAAGTAAAACTTTACAGTAAATTTAAACTAGGCTTACGCAAAATGCTTTTTGTGTTTATGACTAACTATCGAGATACTTCTATAAAAATAATGAATTTATGCTGAAACACTGCACGAAACTTTTATAAAAAGTCATTTGGGTGTCACCCCTGTGATGGTGATACCCAGTGCGGTCCGCACCCCCCCAGGAACGCCACTGCATACATGTAATCTTGTTCCACCATGTTTTCATAATGTAGGCCTATGTCCTAATAATAATAATAATAATAAATTGACATATGTTAAAGATATAGCAAGCTCATGTTTTTGGCCAATGTCTTTTCATTTCATAGCTAGATACCACCTGAATGCAACTTCCATTTTATATAAGTTATAACTTTTCAGTTAAATTTTATTGGCACAGGCGAGGCCATTTGCCTACTCTGATGTAATTCAAGTCAACTTGATGAAGTTCGTTATTTTAAATCTGATCTTGGTTGTGTTTGTTTGAATAGATCCCCCGCTTTCGAGGCTGGTGCTCCGTGCCCTTCGAAAATGATCACGATAGCTTCTCTAGTCGCTTGCGTGGTAATCAACCCGAGTTTGACAGTGACGACTTGCACACCACAAACAACGATAACCCTATCAGCGACAGCTTGATGTATTTTCGTGAAGACTTTGAAATTGACATTGAGTATGACAATTACGAGCAGATTGACGTGCCCGACTTCACTGGCGGAAGACGGGGCCGATTCATTCATGATTTCTCAGCGGTACACGCACTTGTCTTTATTCCATTTGACATCTATTTACAGGGTATGGAAAATGGCGTTTTATTGTTTGATTTTTTTCCCTCAGAATACGACTGGTATCATCGACATAGACGGTCGCCGTTGTTTCTTCATGCCTTTGAACAGAAGCCGTGTTTTGCCACCCGATTCATTATACGACCTAGTGGTCAAAATGAAAGTAAGGAAAATGTTTTATTGCTGCATTGTTTTCTCATTTATCCCAATGATAGAAATACTTCCAAGTTTAAATTTATAAAAGGTTCAGTAACTGTACAGTTTTGGAGGAAGCTTGAATCCAAAACTTGTAAGTTTTAATAGGGGTCGGATAGTTAGGGGGGGGGGAGGGAGACGTAGGGTTAACGAGTTTAACCACAACCAACATTGCTCTCCTGTCGTTAATAGGCTGGTTACTACGAGGTGGATACGGAGGTTGTGCGCGAGACTATGCGCGTCGTGAAACCACCCATCACCGATTACAGCAACATTGGTTTCTACATTTCACGGGAGTGCAGAAAGCTGCCTACTTACAGATTGGAACGTATCACCAAACCAAGTGAGTTATTTATTTATTTATCATGCTTGTTTTTAAGGTTGTTGTTTTGCTTGTGCATGTTGTAAGTTATCTACTTTTGCTTCCATTGCAGTTTACAAACGTAGCATCGATTCGGCTCACAACCAAATGATGTTTACGGAGTTTGCGGGCAAAAAAATATCACAGTACAAGATAATAGATGACTAAGCTAACCCAATTATGATTTGCTTTGTTTGTTTCCACCCCTCTCCCTTCTTCTCACTACTCAATGAGCAGGATGGATCAGGGTTTGTGTTGAGTTGTCGAGACCTCGTTGCGTGTCTTGGTAGCTTAACAAGGCTTCTGATCCATCCTAACGACCACTACTGTCAATTATAACAAAAGATGAAATGCCAAACGATTTGTCCAATCTCGAGGGCGATTCACTCGTCGGCGGCGGCGGCGAACAACTAAGGTCACCTCTTAACTTGTCCATTATTTAACGAAGAAAAATAAACTTAATTACACGAGATGGGTGTAGGAAGCTAATAGATTAAATCCAACTTTTGGCTTTCTCTTTTTTATACATGAAAAAAGTAGTCCGAATTTTTAATTGGGTGTAGGCCAAAATTCTATATTATGATGAGAAAAGAAATTAAAGATGAAGATTTCAGACTGCGTTGAATGTCATTACGGATCGAAAGGCTTGATATTTTCAACTATTTTTCGGCTTTAGAAGAAAAAGAGATGTTAATTAGTAGAGATGGAAAGTTTTGAGGGTTTTGATATTTTGAACAACGTAACACTTTTTGAACTGTTCCATTTGGGTTTTGTCAATTTTTATGTTACTACTTCATTATTTTTTTGAAACATGTTATTGCATGGGTAAAGAGTATGTGCTAGTAGAAACCTTTTCTGATATTAAGAGTTTTGCTAGCACGTATACCATTTTATTGACCAACGAAAACTTTGTTTTGCTGTGATGTAACATATATTATGCAGGTGTTTAATCTGTTTACAATTTTACAGTGTTTTTAGCTCTTCTGCCAACTTATAGATTTCTTTGATTTTGTGGCATTGATGTCGTAAGCGAGGTCCAGTACATAACGCGTTGAGCAGATGGATGTTTTGTCATCACTTTTTTCTGATCTATCTAGTTAATACAGTCCTATTTGTAGCATGATAAAAACTAACCATAACAATAATAATAATAATAATAATAATAACAACGAAATTGTTCATCTGAGCTGTGCAAATTACTATCTTAGGGGAAGAAAAAAAAACAGAAAAGAGTTCATGTACCTGCTTTTATTTTATTGTTCCCTTCGACCAATGGCTGGATGGCATTCACCATGGCGTTTGGATGGAACCTGTAAATAATAATACTCGAGGTGGTGTTGGAATGCCATCCACCCGTTGCTCCATTTCACCGTTAAGAATCGAACGAAGCGTATTAACGAACAATTTTTAGCATTCGATGTCTATGGGTCCAAGTCCCTCGTTTCCTAGGTTGTTTGTGTTTTATGGTTACGCTTACTTTGAGTCAAAAATGCATTTTACTATTTTTTTTGGTTACATTGAAATTTTAAGTTGTTGCCTACTCTATTACGCAACTACTGCTGCTTATTTGGAGAATTGCTGTATGCCTGTTGTTTCTTTCGTAGAAACTTAGCGTTTTGAAATAAATTTTTTCGCAAGAGTAGAATTGAAATCGTTTACTAGATGGTAGACTTTTGATTCGGCATACAGAAATTCTTTTGTAAATTTTAAGATGAATTTGAAAAGAAACAGAAAACCCTACCTACGCACCCTGGCCAGTGGGGTGTCGATATTCAGCTCGACTCGAATCATCATTCCTAGCGAATTGAATTTCATTTGAGAACTCTTCTTAACGTTCGGCTCCATTGCATTGACTGTTCCCCTTGCATTTATATATATATATATATATATATACATACATATATATATATATGACGAGTACGCATTACTACACTGTGTGTGTGTGTATGTTCTTTTTTATTTCCCCTGCTTTATCGTGTTTGATGTCAATTCAAAGGTAGAGACAATCTGAACAACTCATAGAACGGCCCATCGAGCCTCTTGCTATATCTATCTTCTCTCGGTGTTAAATTTATTATATATTTTTATTTACTATGTGGCTGCGTTTCTTTGTACGAGAGGCTAGTTATAATAAAAACTTAGACCAAAAAAAAAGATCCGTTGTGATTGACTCGAGATAATATCTTGGTTCAAGTTTGTTTTTTGTTGACATATACTCAGACATTGGCAAGTTACTTTTTAAAAAGTAACTAGTTACAGTTACTTAAGCAAAAAAAGTAACTAGTTACAAGTTACGTTACTTTT